>PVHT020000026.1:4720720-4754487 GCA_004024745.2 Catagonus wagneri
CAGTGCAGGAGGGTTCCCTTTTCTCCGCACCCCCTCCAGCATTTGTTGTTTGTGGACTTGTTAATGATGGCCATTCTGACTGGTGTGAGGTGGTATCTCATGGTAGTTTTGATTTGCATTTCTCTAATTATCAGAGATGTTGAGCATTTTTTCATGTGCTTGTTGGCCATCTGTTTATCTTCTTTGGAGAAATGTCAAAGTGATTTTTAAACCGTTAAATGGCAGAGATGAAGTTTAAACTCAGAAAATCTGATCAAAGACCTTTCTCTTTTTCACCTCTGCCTACCCTTTGGCCCAAACAGAAGAAAATTTTCAAGTTTGTATTACTTTAGAAAATCATAAGCATATGTTTTTGGCAAGATTAGCAAAGTATGGCACAAACATGGCAACAAGCTCCATACCAGACTAAAAATTTCTGAAATAGTGAGAATATCCAAATTTATACTCATTTGCAAAATTAAAATATGCAGTGTTGCAAATAATCTCATCGAATTTCTCCAATAATGTCACTTATGAAAAATACAACCTAATGACACGTATAGTTTATTATCACCAGAGTCTTGGCAACAAGGTGTCATTTATCAACATCATATTATGATATAATGGAGTGGACATTGCACAAGTCTTAAAGTCAGGTGTACTTGATTTGGGGCTTAGTTTGCTGCTTTTACTATTTGAGTGAGTATAACATAGACAAGGTACTTAATCTAAGTTTTATTTTCTTATGAAACAATACTACATATCACACAGAGTTATGAATACTGAGATTAAAAACAGGCGAGATAAATGAGATAATTATTCAGAGAGTTGTAAGTCAAAATTGTACCTGAGCTTCAAGGGTAGGTAACATATATTTTCATCTATATAGTTATTGTTGTTTTAAATATTTTCTGTGAACCTTGGAAAGTAAAATCTTGCCTCTTATTTCTCCTTCCAGTTCCACTTGTCCTATACAGACAAGGAGCGATATGAAAATGAAGAGAGACCGGAGGTCCAGAAGCAGATGCTTGTTGATATGGCCAAGAAGCTACCAGTTTACACAAGAACTGGGAGTGGAGGTCAGTTCATCCAGATACACCTAGGGAGGCAGATCAGCAAGGATCTCAGAAAGACTGAATCATAAATACCCTCAGTCTAGCCCCCTTTCCCCTCTTCTCGTCTGAAAAACACTATGGAGTTTTTTCCTCAACGTTTTACTGCAAATATGTCAAACATAATCCAAGATGGAATAATTATAAAATAAGCATCTGTTTACCCACTACTGGAGTCTACCACTAACATTTTACTATATTGCTTTATCATGTATCTGTCTATGGATCCATCTCTCTATCCATCATTCATCAAGCCAGCTTATATATTTTTTTAAATTTTTAATTGAAGTATAGTTGACTTACAATGTTATGTTGGTTTCTGATGTACAGCAGAGTGATTCAGTTATATATATATATATATATATATATATATATATATATATATATATACACACATATATCTTTTTTAGTATTCTTTTCCATTATGGTTTATTACAGGATATTAAATATAGTTCCTTGTGCTATACAGTTCCCTTGTTGTTTACATATTTTACATCTAGTAGTTTGTATGTGCTAATTCCAAATTCCTAATTCATCCCTTCCCACCCCCTTTCCCTTTGATAACCATAAATTTGTTTTATATGACTATGAGTCTTTTTCTGTTATGTAAATAAGTTCATTTGTATCATATTTTAGATTCCATGTATAAGTGATATCGTATGGTATTTGTTTTTCAAACTTACTTCACTTAGTATGATAATCTCTAGGTCCATTTTTGCCAAGTAATATTTCATTGTGTATATGTGTATATATATGCCACATTTTTTATCTTTTCATCTGTCAGCGGACATTTAGTTTACTTCTATGTCTTGGCTATTATAAATAGTGCTGCAATGAACATTGGGGTGCATATATCTTTTTTTTTTTTTACAGCTGCGCTCATGACATATGGAAGTTCCTAGGCTAGGGGTCTAATTGGAGCTGCAGATGCCAGCCTACACCACAGCCACAGCAAGGCAGGATCTGAGCCACATCTGCAACCTGTAGCACAGGTCAGGGCAACAATGGGTCCTTAACCCACCAAACAAGGCCAGGGATCTAATCCACATCCTCATGGTACTAGTTGGGTTCTTAACCCACTGAGCCACAATGGGAACTCCTATATATCTTTTTGAATTATGGTTTTCTCTGGGTATATGCCCAGGAGTGGGACTGCTGGATCAAGTGGTAGTTCTATATTTAGTTTTTGAAGGAACCTCCATACTGTTCTCTGTAATGGTTGCACAAATTTACATTCCTACCAACAGTGTAGGAAGGTTCCCTTTTCTCCATACCCTCTCCAGCATTTGTTATTTGTAGACTTTTTTTTTCTTTTTAGGGCTGTACCTGTGGCCCTAGGCTAGGGCCATGCTAGGGGTTGAATCAGAGCTGCAGCTGCCGGCCTGCACCACAGCCACAGCAACACCAGATCTGAGCCATGTCTGTGACCTACACCACAGCTCACAGCAATGCTGAATCTTTAACCCACTGAGCAAGACCAAGGATTGAACTTGTGTCCTCATGGATACTAATTGGGTTCATTACCACTGAGTCACAATGGGAGCTCCCTCCTTTGTAGACTTTTAATAAGGGCAAGCAATCTTATTTTTTAATGCATTTCAAAGTAAGTAGCAGATCTACTTAGATATTTCATTATTCTTTATTGGGTGAAATTTACATACAAGAACATTCACAAATCTTAAGTGTACCATTCAGTGTTTTGACAAATGTACACACCTGTGTAACCAAAACCTTTGTAAATATTACCACACCTTGGAAAGTTCTCTCATGATCTTTCCCAGTCAACTCCAACACCAACACCAAAGACAAGCACTACTCTGATAGTTTTCCACTATAGGTTGGTTCTACCTGCTCTAGAATTTTGTATAAATGGAATTATACATTATGTACTGTTGTATCTGGCTTATTTTATTCAGCATAATGTTTCTGAGACTCATTCACATTCTTATGTATTTCATTATTTTTATTTCTGAGTAGTACTTAATTGTATGAATATCATAGTTTATCTATTCACCAATTTTTCCTCATTTGTGTTATTTCTAGTGCTTAGCTATTATGCATAAATCTGTTGTGAACATTCTCGTATGAATGTTTGTGCAGAGATATGTCTTCATGTTTTCTTTGGTAATATTCACTATGGAATTTTACTGTTAGTTTTCATCTGCATAACTTGAATAACTGGCTGAAAAATGTCCCACCTTTTAAAATTTGAAAACCAAGTTTCTTTTGACAAGTAATTCTAGTGTTTCTAATAAGGAAAATCATGTTTCAAATCCTTGGGATGTATACTGTTAGACATTTATGTTCATCTATTTATCACTTATTTATTCAACAAGTATTTATTAAGATCCCATATGGCAATGCGGATATTTTAATGTAGACTGGGTGTTAGATGATGGTAAAGCATCAGTTTATTTTGTTGGAGCATTAATGTCATGGTAGTTATGATTTTTTTTTACATATTCAGGCATACGGAAATACGGTGAAGAGGAGACAGACAGGAAATTATCTATATAATTTCAAACAGTAGTAAACAGAATGGTGTGATAGAACAAAGATTACAAACTAGAGGCATATGGGATAAATTGGACCCAGAATTATATTCTGTTGGATCTCTAATGTGTCTTTTAAAACTTTGCAATTTTTACTAATTTTTAACAGGATATTTCCACACAAAAATCCACATTTCTGGCTTCTTGAAAATTCAGATGCTGGCAGTGTTTGATCTGCATTTCCACATGGCAAAAATTAGCTAGAGCCGAGTAGTAGCCATTCATTTTAAACAGGACATGATTTCTCTGGTTCTCTCATGGTCTCTAAATAGCTGCTTCACTCACTACTCTCAATTTCCTGGACCTTTGAAGCATTTGTTTGAAGCCTCCATGATATGATCTGAATTACATTTTAACAAATCACCTGGCTATTCTGTAGAGAAAGTATTGTGAGGAGCAAGAATGAAAGCAAAATGAATAATTAGGCAGCTACTGCAGTCACTTAAGTTGGAGGTAAGGGTGGCTTAAACTGGGCAGTGGCATTGACTATCTTTAAAAACATGATGAAGGACCTAAACATGTATGGCCTTCTCCCCTCCTCCTTGCCTCAATTATACTCATATTTTGGTCACCATCATCACCCTCCACATTGCTAGAAATAAACACAAAAACTTCATTATGTTGAGTCAATTATGTGTGCTTAAGGTAAACTTTAGATGGAATTATTAGCTCAATTTTTCAAAGTTTTAGTTGTACACTTAACAGTCACATTAAACTGTCATACTCTTAGTGAACTCAGAAAAATGAGAAGGAATGGAAAATGTTTTTTATCTAAGGAATTAAAAGAAGGAAGGAGGTAGAGAGGGAGGGAGAAATGATTTTTTTATATCATACTTAACAAAGTGAAGAAAATCCTGAACTCTTAGTCAGAAAAACTGTACTAGTCACGGTCCTGCCACTTGCTGTGTGAATTTGTGTAAGTCATTTGATATGGCTCAGGTCTTTATTTGTGGAATGGTCAATTAATCAATTCATTCCATAATCTCTATTCTTCAGATTCTTATTCTAACAACCACCTTCTTTACCATGCTTTAGTTTTATTCACTTCATGCAACCCAACTCTGGAGAAATCCTTATTTTCAGACAGGAAAGTTGAAATAAATAGAGACTAAATGATTTTCCCAAGGGAACTGGAGCAGTTAACAGTAGAGTTTGTTTCATAATACAGAATTTTATGATCAGATATCCAGATACGAAAACTTTTCCCTGTACTTTCATCCCCCCCAAAGATGCCTTTAAGATTGATCCAACAGGGAAAAAACATACCACCGTTCTCTTAGGTGATGTTGCTTGATAATTTGAAATGAGGTGAGTTTGATTGCCTGTAATCATTGTATAAAAAGTCATTCAGATAAGCTAGTAAGATATATGGTGTTGTATTGAGCCCTAACCAGCTCTAACCACCTTATTTTTCCTATAGCTGTAAGATTCTGTGACCGGTGCCATTTGATCAAGCCAGATCGCTGCCACCACTGCTCTGTCTGTGCCATGTAAGTGACAGTTGTAATTCCCCCAGAACTGATCTTGGCCACTGATGGTTGCTTTGACAACAAAGTGACTGTCTAGATAAGAGTACTTCTTTTCAATCATAATGAGCACGTGCTAAATACCCTCACAGGGATGATGATGATTCAAACTATTCTAAAGATAGGGGAAAAAGCCATTTAAAAAATTAATGTTTTATTTTAGAACAGCTTTAGATTTATAGAATTATTGTAAAGGTAGTTCTCCCATGTTGCACACCATTTCCCCATTATTAATATCTTACATTGATATGGTACATTTGTTACAATTAATGAACCATTATTGATTCTTTATTTTTAACCAAAGTCTGTATTCAATTTAGATTTCCTCAGTTTTTCCTTAACGTTCTTTTTCTGTTCTGGGATCCCACCTAGGATACCAAATTACATTTAGTTGTCATATCTTCTTAGGATCCTCTTAGCTGTGACAGTTTCTCGGACTTACTTGTGTTTGATAACCTTGACCATTTTTAGAACTGATGGTCAGGTATTTTGTAGAATTTCCCTCAGTTGGGATTTGTCTGATATTTTTCTCATGATTATACTTGGCTAATGTCTTTTGGGAGAGGAAGACCAGAGAGGTTAAGTGCCATTCTCATTATATCCTATGAAGGGTACAGACTATAAACATGAGCCATCACTGCCCTATTAATCTTAATCATCTGACTGAGGTAGCGTTTGTTATATTTCTCCACTGTACAGTTACTCTTTCTCTACACCCACTTCCATACTGTACGCTTTAGAAGAAAGTCTTGGTGTGCAGCCAACACTAAAGGAATGAGGAGTTACGCTCTCCCTCCTTGAAGGGAGCATATCTACATAAATTATTTGGAATTCCTCTACATGGGAGATTTATCTCTTCTCCCTCCTTTATTTATTCTATCATTTACTTATATGAGTATGTGGGCATGGATAATCATTTTATATTTGGGATTATGACTTAACACTACTTTATTTTGTTACTTATATTGCTCCAGCTTTGAAAAAGCCTGTTTTACGCTAATAAAATATAATCTTTATGTCTTTTTTTATTTGTTTGTTTGTCTTTTGTCGTTTTAGGGCCGCACATGCGGCATGTGGAGGTTCCCAGACTAGGGGTCTAATCGGAGCTACAGCTGTGGATACAGCCTATACCACAGCCACAGCAATGCGGGATCCAAACCGTGTCTGCAACCTACACCACAGCTCACGGCAACGCCAATTCCTTAACCCACTGAGCAAGGCCAGGGATCAAACCCTCAACCTCATGGTTCCTAGTCAGATTCGTTAACCACTGAGCCGCAACGGGAACTCCTTTTATATCTTTCTTATTGAGTGCTTGTGCCATCCATTTTTCACTTACTCTTGATTCAAGCACAAGATGTAGTCACATGTTTTCTTTACTTCTATTAAGCTAAGTAAATAAAATTAGGGGAGATATCTTGAACCTAGTCTCTGTGTCAATATCCTAAAGCTCCCAATTCCTTTTAAAAGGTTGAGTTTTTTTAGGCATGTAACTTGCTGCCAGCATGATCCTAAAAAGTGTTGTGATTGGCTCATTCTAGGAACAACTGAGGACCCAAGAGTTTTAGAGTAGCTATAGTGGAAATCTAGGAAATGGTATACTGGTACCATGTAAAAATACTGATGTTATTGCGTATTCAATTCTGAAGTTTATCACATGTATTTTGTTCTTTTTTTAGGTGTGTATTAAAAATGGACCATCATTGCCCTTGGTATGTCCTTTTGATTCATTTCTCTCCTCTAATAGAGTCAAGTTGCTCAATATGACTACTTTTCTAAACATAGTTGTAAAATGCCTGTTTGTGCCACCATAATTCACTGGGTTTTGTATTTGTGTGGGGGACACAGGAGGTATCACATTTTAAAGCAAAAATAAATATACCACCAAAGGTATGATAGTGAATTCCTGGTATCACAGAGATAATAGTCTTTTGTCCATTAGCTATAAGAGCACAAATAGTTCTACTCTTTGACATTACACAATTTAGTTCTGTTTTTATCTGTCTTGATGTTTAAAGTACTCTAAATTGTTAACTTAGGCAATTCTCCAAATTTTGTTCATCTGACATAGAGAACCAGTCTAAAATCATGTAACTATAAAGAGAACATGCTAAACTATACTAAGTATAGCTGTTGAGACTGTAGTAGGTTTTCAGCATTCAAAATCCAGGTTTGCTTGGGTGTGCCAGGAACCAGTCCAGAACTATTAGGTAGGCCAAGTGTCTCTGTGTATGTAAATAAAAGGAGGAACAAGTGAGACCTGAACTTGTTTTTCCAGTCTGTTCCTATTAAGGAACTTCTATTTCTGTTGAATTTCTACACAACACATAATGAAGCAGTAGGGTAACATACTTCCATTGCTCAGTTCACTGTGTGTCAGTGTGTTCTAAATCAATAGATCCTGATTTCAAATTAGTTTTCCTTCTTTTCTTTTTTTAGGGTTAATAACTGCATTGGATTTTCCAACTATAAATTCTTCCTTCAGTTCCTAGCTTATTCTGTTCTCTACTGCCTGTATATTGCTACAACGGTCTTCAGCTATTTCATCAAATACTGGAGAGTAAGTTAAACAATTATGAAAGGCTCTTCCCACCCCAGAACAAACACACACCTACTCCAGTCTGTGATGTTGTCCACATTACTTTGTTTTTACATTTTGAAATAACTAATTCTGAAGTAATCAGAAGGGAAGGCACAAAAAACAAGATTCCCATGTTAAATATTCTGAGTTTAGGAGGCTCTTATTTAGATTCCAGTTAAACAAGTTTCTGTCACGCATGAGAATCTTTTTACACCTTCAGGATCCTAATCTCTTGACTCTTATTGATTCTGTACAATGCATTTATCTAGTAAAATTTTAAAAGTCCACCACTTACCAATTATAGATTCAAAAAATGTTGAAGCTAATCCTAAATCCCTAGTTTCCTAAGAAAAAGCCTGACAAAAGTACTCCCTCACTGTCAGAAAATATCTAATTCCCCATTCAAAGGAGAGTTGCAAAGTTCCTACTGGATGGAAAGATTCACTGACTCATCTTCACAAAAGACCAAAATGAAAAGAAGGAGCCTTATTTGAACTTTGTATGACAAACCCTGGGTTGGGTATTTGGAGAACTTAATTCTAATACTGGTTCTACTACCTGCTTCCCTGGCTCACTGCCATGATCAAATGAAACAGATGTTGAAAGTACTTTACCTTTCAAAACATGATTCCCAATAATTATAATTAAATCTTAAAAAAATTCCTACTTTCACTTTTCTTCTACTTGCCAATAGACTCCAGAAGACATCTCTACAGTATACTTACTAAAACATCATAACCTTTCATGATGACGGTTTTCCAAACTGAACCTGAATGGCAAAAAACAGATGCGGGCAGAGCTACTATTTTCAATTTAGGAATTGCACAAGAGCCTGTATAACAGGAATATCTCAGCTCAGGTGGAGAGGGGAAGCACAGAAATCCTATGACTAGAATATAGATTATAATAAACTGGAAAAAAAAGAGGAGAAAGGCAAGCCAGTGAGAATGTAAATAGCTGAGAATGTTTCAATTATTAATTAGTGCTTTGATCACTTCTAGTGTAGAAAATTATAGTAGTGTGGGCTTTCAATTCTTCCACTTACTTAACCAAGTCAGATACTTAATAACTTTAAGAATCAGGAATTATATAATGGATATAAAAATCTTCAATTCAGGGATACAAAAGTATAAGCAGAAGTGAAGGTTTCTAATAAATTTTCCCCAAATATAAAATGCTTCATCATCTAGGTGTCTCTTCTTTGGCTCCTTTTCACATCACAGAATCTTTTATCTACTGCCCAGGTTTCCATGACCTGTTTGGCATTCTCTTTACACACTGAGCTACTACCTTGAACTTAAAGAAAATCTACTACATCCAGTTCAGCAAGGTTAGTGTCAGCCTTGGTTTTTACTACAGACTTTATTTAGTCCTAACACAGTGGCTACCTTTTAAGAACTATCCTTTACTCTTATAACAGAGTAAACAGTGTTGTATTTCATACATTTTGTCTTTGGCCCTCCTAGTCAGCCAATAATCAAATGCCAGCCAGGTGCTGTACGCTTTTTACTCTTGAAAGATAATACTGGGATACGAATTAATCATCACAAATATGCCAGTATTCACAAGCAATATCAGGGTGAATATCCTTACTCTTTTTTATTCCTTCATTTTTTTTTATCCACAATAGACTAGCTCATTCCTGACAGATGAGAGGCAAGGAAACCTGTCCTGACTTGTCCTCATAATGAAAAGGGCATTGACAGTTCAGAGAAATACTCCAGCCAGAGAGCACTTTTGTATGGTTGAAAGACGGCTTTCTCCGTTTAAATTAAATCTCTCCCTAAAATGAAAAGTAAACACTGCCATGGATTTTAAAAGCCATGTATCAGGAAGACTAGCTATGTTCCTAAGAAGAGCAATCTCCATTCGTATGGTCCTTTACCATTTTCAAAGCACTTTCTTATCTATCTTATCCTCACCACAACCTTGTGAACTAGGTAAAGCAGAAATTATTAGTTTCATTTAAAGGTGATCTTTAAAAACTGAAGGTCATAGTAGTTAAGCAACTTGCTCAGGATCACCCAGCTTCTAACTTTCAAAGTGAGGACTTGAACTTGTCTGACCCCAAGCCCGGTAATCTTAAACACTGTACCATATCCTACTGCCCGTTATGGTCCTACCTACCATAGAGAAGCTCTGGCTCCCTTGGGATAAAGAATTCAGAAAACCATCAGATTGTGGTTCTCCTCTGAATTTTAACTTAAAGAGTACCTACTTTGATAGGAAATTGCTATTTGCCTTATGGAATAAAAGTGGTAATATGCACTCTCCCACACTGGGCCATGAATCTCCTCACAGAGGCTATGAATTATTTTAGAACTAAGATAATAGTATTATTCTACCAATATTCCCCCAATTGTTTCTGGTGATTATTGCTTTGAGTAATTTAGCTTGGTTATCTCCTGGAAGGGTAATTTTGAACACAGGGCCATCACCCTCTTCTAACCAAATGAAGTTAAATATTAAGGACTTTATCAAGGAACAACACAGTAGATATGGCAGACAGAAGAATTCTGTAAGGGCAATTAGAGGGGGAAAAGAGTTCCAGCTCAGCTACTCACAGTGTAAACTGACTCTGTATCAGTCGTTCCTGCCCAGCCATTTCCTATTGTCCATTTAAACAGGAAAAACAAGTAAAATAAATGTGAGCTTTAAAAGCTTTAAAAACATACTTAAAAAAATATAGACTATGGGAGTTCCTGTCATGGTGCAGCAGAAACAAATCCGACTAGGAACCATGACGTTGCAGGTTCTATCCCTGGCCTCCCTCAGTGGGTTAAGAATTCAGCGTTGCCGTGAGCTGTGCTGTAGGTCGCAGACGCAGCTTGGATCCAGCGTTGCTGTGCCTTTGGTGTAGGCCGGCGGCTACAGCTCCAATTCAACCCCCAGCCTGGAAACCTCCATATGCCATGGGTGCAGCCCTAAAAAAACAGACTTAAAAAGACAAATATATATATACTATGAAAAAAAAACAGCTAGGCAAAAGCCACTACAAAATCTTTCCTATAAGTTCAAAACAAAATAAACAAAAACCAATCAAATTTAATTTGGGTGTTTAAGCCAAGATTTTGTGCAGAAATCATTTCCAAAGGGAGCTTCATATAAAAGTTACTGGAAGGTCAAAGTCCTTGGAGTAGCTATTTCCTGAGGTGCTCTGCCCTGAGGAGATTTTACCAAGACCACCCCTCAGCTGAAAGCATCTGACTGGTTTACTTTTCCTTATCTTCACCCTTCAAACACATACATTCTGGAAGATTCCTAATATTTCCTTATATCAAAATAAATAGTAATTTCCTCTAAGAGAAGAAAGCAATCTGTATTATCTGGATTTGCCAAGTGTTTCCAAGCCTTAGCTTTCTCCTTCTAAGCTGTAGTGGAACCAGACCTTAATGTTGAGGTCCACTTCAACCAAGAATCACCTTTATTACTCAAGAGCAATTGGATATTTCAAAGCAATTCATCACACCAAACCAGTGATCAACACAGAAAAGGGGGAGATAAAGAAAAGTCATTCTCCCAGCTGCTTGCTCCAAAACTGAAAATGTTTTCTAAGGTTCTCTTCAGAAGATAAAATATTACATGCACAGCATGCTGTAGAACTTTAGAAAATTCATTCTAGACTAGAGCTGCAGGTTAAAAAAAAAAACTGTCGCCATATGAAAAATAAGATGTCCCAGCTAACTATAAAAATCTTTAGCTACCTGCTTTTACAATTGCCTGTCAAATATTGCTTGATGTTACTGTCTAAACAGTTGTTTCACAGGATGTAATATTCTACTCCAACTATAAAAACCAAACACACAAAATTTGCTGTAGCCTTAAAATCAGGTCATGACTTATAGGTAGAATAATTTTAAATTCTACCTATGTGTTTTAACTTCCTACATACATCACTGTGACATTTTCAAGACACATTCATCCAAAGAAACATGACATACAGAATATTCCAGAATAACCCACCTTGAGACAAGAGAATAAACCATATGACCTCAGGATCACCTCTGGCCAATAACTCATAAGTTACAAACTAAATGGAGTACAAGCTTTAAGAAGTCCCATGCCAGTTATGGCCTGAGTATACTCTTTTAACATTACCCCCATTCTAATCGGTACATTACATACTCAATTTTACACTGAACTGCACTTATTCAAAGATCCATTTTAGGCTGTGTAGGCTGAAAGCATATCCACAGTGAGATATGGTCATCCACAGAAAGAACCGTTTTGTAACAATTTTATAAAATCTATTTTTTAATTTAATTAAAGCTAGACATTTTTACATATGAAAAGGTACTAGCCTGTATAGGAAAACCAGCCAAACCTTACAACATTAATCCTTTGTTTTTGTTTGTTTATTATTTCTCTTCTAGGGGGAATTGCCCAGTGTTCGCTCTAAGTTCCATGTCCTTTTTCTCCTCTTTGTGGCCTGCATGTTTTTTGTCAGCCTTGTGATTCTCTTTGGTTACCATTGTTGGCTTGTCAGCAGAAACAAAACCACCTTAGGTAAGACTGACTGGATATTAGGACTAGGGAAAAACATGTGAATATATAGCCATGTGACATGTGAATTGTTCCCAGGGAAGAGAAAAACTGCCCAAAGCATTAGAGGTGCAGTGACGTCTCTGCCTCCAAATGGAGACAGATGTAAAACAAGCTTTACCAAACTGGAGAGCCACAGTGAATGAAGCTTACAGACTTAGCATTAGTGACGAGAGCATTAGTGAAAAAAAAAAAAACATGTACACGCAAAACCACAAATGACCATTGCCATTCATTTGGGGTAATAGTTCCCTAGATTTACAGCTTAAATATTTCTGAAAGGTGTTCACATAAGGAAGTGCAGAAGGGAGCATCAGAAGGAGGATGTGAAGGTCAGTAAAGACAAAAGAATCTAAGTTGTTAAGCACTTCTAAAAACAAAGTCCTGAGAAAGAATCCAAACCCACAAATCATTAAATATCTACAGTCATCAAGATGCTATTTATGAATGAGATAAACACATTGAACAGTGAGTCTCTAGAAAATAAGCACAAGAAATGAACATTTTTCTCTATCCATTACTTGGGTTTTTATTTGGAGAACTATATTTCTAGTGGATTCTAGTGCAACAGTTGTTTTCATGGTGAAGCAAATATTTACATTGTATACAAATAATACATAAGGCTTGAGGAGAAAGTTTCCAAATGTTGAATGTTTAGCTAAGATAAATTTGGGGAAACTTTAGTGCAAAAGCCACTATACTTTTAGCACTCATTTGCTAATAATGATAACAGTGAAGAAAGTATTTGCACTTACTTTCTAAACCAAATATATATGTAGCACTTAGTTGCTAGGGTGGTAGATTAACACATTTGGTTTAGAAATCAGCCACAAAGTAAAAAAGTACTAAAAGCTTCATGACAGCAGAGTCTGAAAACAAAAAGCAAATGGGAAATGGCCAGATGCGGCCAGAGTCCAACAGTGAAAATATTTGCTTAATGGGATAAATGTGTATTTAAAAATAATGTGCGTTAACACGGTCCAATTTCTCATAGTGGTTGAGGTGATTATAGTTCACCCACTGACATTTTTTCTTGAGTAAAACTCAATTTCTTACATTGCAGGCTTCAGTGTGAACATCCTCATTTCTACAGTGTTTCAAAACCAAATCGATGTCATTACCATCTCTTTATGTGTCATTACTTTGGTCCCAGCTCTAAGTATAGAGGCCATTTGGCTGTTGTTGCTACTTAGATTCAAATAAAGTGCTGTTAAATTTGTTCTTTCACTCCTTACATGCAGTACAAAGTACATACTACTTCCATGACTGTTCAAATATTTCTACCGTCATGTGTTTCTTCTGCCTTCTTTAAAAAAAGAGAGTACCAGTTCTTTGTATTTAATAACAAACTTATTTTGTACTAAAGTGATTCAGTTGTTTTTTAACTAAGTAATTTAGCAATAACCAAGAATGAGGGACCTATGCTACCACAGCAAAAAGATATCGTAGAAGCAAGTCACATTCATGGAGAACTTTAAAAATACAACGGTCCTGATTATTGCTCTCTGCCTCTTTCCTTCAACTCCCCTACCCTGCTCTAGAGGCCTTCTGTACTCCAGTGTTTACAAGCGGTCCAGAGAAAAATGGGTTCAACCTTGGTTTCATCAAAAATATCCAGCAGGTGTTTGGAGATAACAAGA
Source organism: Catagonus wagneri (assembly GCA_004024745.2). Lineage (NCBI taxonomy): Eukaryota > Metazoa > Chordata > Mammalia > Artiodactyla > Tayassuidae > Catagonus > Catagonus wagneri. Next base: position 4,734,653 of record PVHT020000026.1, read on the forward strand.
AGTTCTGGTTAATACCTATTGGGTCCAGGTAGGTAATTATTACTAATGAAAGAAGTTGGTGCTGGACCATGCCTTGAAGTAGCAAATTCAACCTTGACTGTATTACACAGCAGGTGTTAGTCCAACATAAAACTCTATTCCCTAAGTTTTTCATTTCTAGATGAGTAAAGAAAATTCAGGAGGTGAGGACATAATAAAATAGGCACGCTCATTTCTTGTTTGTGGCAGTGTAAACTGGTACTAGTCTTTTGTAAGTGAATTTGGTTGTTTTTATTCTGTATACATTTGTACATTTTTTTTTTGGCTGTACCTCCAGCATGCAAAAGTTCCCAGGCCAGGGGTTGATCCATACCACAGCTCTGACCAGAGCCACAGCAGTGACAACACTGGATCCTTAACCTACTGAGCCACAAGGGAACGCCTATTTGTACATATTTTTAATCACAGTGTACGTACCATTTTGAATTCTATATTTTCACTTAAAATACAGTAAGCATTTCCACTTATCGTGATGTAGTCTTCATAACCATTACTTTTGACTGCATCATATTACATTGAGTGGGGAACTATATCCCCATATTGTTGGATATTTAGGTTGTTTCCTAATTGTTGGCTAGAAATAATGCCATGATATATATTTTTTGTGCCTAGTTTATCTCTATCTTCAGAACAATTCCCAGAAATGGAATTACTTTGACAATGGATATGGAGATTCTTTGTTTTTTGATATATGCAAATATATGGAGCAGAAAAACAACAGGAGGGAAATATACCCGCCAAATACTATAAGTATTTCTTATCTCCATTTTTAATATTTTGGGGTTAAATGCTCATATTACTTTTATAAAGGGAAAACATTAAAGTTTTTAATTTAAGAAAAAACAAAAAGCCAGAACAAAGATTGATTTAGAGATTGTAGATGATTCTTAGAACTGCAACAGGAATGAGGAGAAAACAGTGAGAGATGAGCTTGTGTCCCCTGAATGATTTCATGAAACAGATTAAACTACCATCAATTAAACTAGCTTTGGAGCAAAACTTATTTATAGCCTTCTTGCAGTTCCCTTTAGATCCATTCCTCAGACAGGGATATATCCATTTGTTCACTTATTTGAGGAAACTGTTGAAGTAGGGTGATAATTAAGGAAAATTTTCTCTTCACTAATGCCTTAATTGTTCCTTTGTACCAGTTAGTGTTTTACAGGCTCATTTATTTAAGAGCTGTGGTATATCCTACTGCCCTGACTATAAGTCACAAAACTGTATTGGTGGGTGATGTTGATTAATAACTGTTACCTGCAGTTATTTGCACCCCACTCACATATATACTTTTTTTTTTGTCTTTTTAGGGCCATACCTGCAGCATATGAGGTACCCAGGAGAGGTGTCTAATCGGAGCTGTTGCTGCTGGCCTATGCCACAGCCACAGCAACGTGGGATCCGAACTGCGTCTGCAACCTACACCACAGCTCACGGCAACACCAGATTGTTAACCCACTGAACAATGCCAGGGATCAAACCTGCAACCCCATGGTTTCTAGTCGGATTTCGTTTCCACTGCACCACAATGGGAACTCCATTTTTTTTGACATGTATACATACACAGAATACACACACACACACACACACACACACACACACACACACACACACACACACAATCACTATGCCAAAGGGAGGTCTAAATGAATATTCCTGGAATAAAGAATGAAAGCAAAAATCAAAGCCCACTCACTTACAATCAGTATAGTTACATCCTCTGTAGAGAATTACCAATTCTGGGTGGATAATTGCCCCCAGAATCTGCACTCTTAGAAATGACTCACTCTGACTCTTTCCCTCAGTCTTAATAAACTTTCTGCCATAGAAACCAAATAACAGGGCATTCAGACATTATTATCATCTATCACCAATTCACAGCAGCTTGTCTCCACTGAATTAAGTGATTCTGAATCTGCTAATTTCTCTTGAAAATTTAGAACCAAAGCAGCAAGATAATGGGGTATTAATTGGGTTTTTCATCATTAAATGATAGTTATGAAGCTTGCTATGTGTGCATTTTGCCATACTGGTATTGTGGGAAGCAAGTTAAAGAGTTTCTTCAAAACAAAAAGAGTCAGCACTGATGCAGACACAAAATAGTAGAAATTGAGAGCAATTGCAACTAAATTATGCTATTTTAAAAGCCTGTTCCAGCACAGCTTTAGCCAATAAGCTAAATTGTTTAAATCTCTCTTAGAACTCCCTCCTATTTCTAATAGCATTATTACCTTCATAAAAAAAATCTGTGTCAGCTGCAAGATCTCACTGCCTTCATTTCCTCACCAGCCCGGGTGATGGACACTCCTTCCCTATGAGGTCCATGAATGAGTCACAGAACCCATTGCTAGCAAATGAAGAGCCCTGGGAAGACAATGAGGATGACAATCGAGGTAAGTAGGTGAGAAGGAAGTCTTTTCTCCACTCAGCAGGCTAATAAACACTATGTTAACACAACGAATGTAGTGTAGTGAGAAAATTGTGTGCAGAAGGATTACATAAGCCTGTCAGCCTCATAAGTACCCTTTGGCTGGAGAAGGGCAAGTAGAGCCAGATCTGTTTAGTAAATATGGGTGGCTTAGGTAGAATTAGATGACAGCTTGGAAGGTTCCTTACTAGCTTTGTGCTACTATAGTTTAACCAATTAGATAAATCAGGAAACATAAGCAGTGCTGTTCATATTCGTAAACAATCTTGCCAGTTGTCACTCGTAGTGCTTTGCTTGAATTGATGCAATCAGTGGGCCACAGCTCACCTTTCTCTACCCTGATTCATGCACATTGGCTAAATTTTCTTTAAAATATCATTCCATTTCCTCTTTAGAATAGTTTAATACACACAAGAAAAATAAAGGATAGTATATGGGGGCAAGGCTACACATCGGTGTAGTATACTTTTCTAAAAGGCAGCTCTCAAAGGAAAAATAAAGCAGAACTTTGCCCTCCACCTTTTCCCCACCAGATTATTGAGTCATTTTGAATTTTTTTTTGTGTGAAAAGCTAAAAGTTAAGTTTTCATGTCATGTATCCCTGTTGCCATCTATTCTTGGTCTCCTTGTGATGCTATTCTTACTTCTGTGCCTCCAACATTTGTTTATGTTGTTAATACCAGGCTGGTCCCAATAATACAGTACCTGACAGAAATTTTGAGTGGGAACTTGTAGTAGTTATCACAAACTGTACCTGGGTGAAATGCAACTGAGTAAGGACACGGGAAGGCATTGAGGTAAGGAGTAGAGATAGAAAACCAGCCTTTCTAAATGTTTACCCAGCTGGACGATCTAGTCCCAGCTTCTCTACCTGAAAGTTCAGTCTTAGAGTAAGGCATTGTTCCTAGGACTAAGGAAGATAAAACAGTCCCAAATCCATAGTTACAAAAGGAAAGAGTTCTTACCCAGCTCAGTGAAGTTACAGTACAAGCAACTCTTTTACCTCCCGCTGCTGACTCTTTATTGAAAAACTGACTGTATTTTGACCTCCTATCCTTCAGCTATCAGACTTTCTAAATAGATTTTTACTTACTATAGTTACAGGTGACAAGGACTTTTATTTTGGTGTTAATGAATCCAAAGTTTAAGAGAAATCAGAGACTTACAGGGTCTTACCCTGGTTTGAAATATTTCCCCAGTGGGGGAAAAAAAAAGCTATTCGTATATGAGACTTGTTTTGGCAAGTGGAAACTAAGTATAGAGGCAGCACTACATTATAAAGAGGTTTTTTTTTAAAATTGAAACAGTTTCCAATTCCAGACTTTTCCAAAAATATTCAGTCATTAAAAAACTGTATACTGTTTTATAGTTTACAAAATATTTTCATGTACTACTTTTCAAATCTTTGTTTCACAACTGTCAGGTTAAGCAGACATTATTATTAATACCATCTCATTTTATAACTGAGGAAACTGAGATTTGTAGGTATTAAATAGCTTATCCAAGATCACATAGCAAGAAAGAGGCAGAACTTAGACTTAAAGTAAGTCATCCTAATTCCAAATCCTGGATTATTGCCAGTATACTGTTATGTCTGTCCTTTGGACCAATACACATGAGATATAGTACTGGGATTGTATGCCATTCTTGTTATATGCATTCAAACTGCTGCTTACATCAATTTTAAAGTCATATAATATAAACTGCCTTTCACTTTAGCAAGACCACTGTACCATCCCAGATATGCAAGGGTTTTTTAAAGTCCATTGAAAGAGATTCCACAACCCTCCTTTATCACCCATTCCAGTATCTAAAAAATTTAAGTATTAGAAAACTACTTTTTTTCTAATACGGGTTCTCATGCTATACTATTTGTCCAGTTGGTTCTATGTTATCCTTACTTACTCCCATTTTCTGTGCAAAACTGGTCATATACAAGTAGTCCCTGCACTTTTAACAACTTAGATTCCTGGGAAAGGTGCTATAAGTTAAAATTACACGTGTTGAATTTAGTTTCTTAAAGGAATAATAATAGGGTTTCATTCTTAGCCCAAAATATAATATTTAATTTACTATAAATAATGTACATTATATAATGCTGAGTATTCTAAAATGTATATAAATTGGAGTTCCCGTCGTGGCTCAGTGGTTAACGAATCCGACTAGGAACCATGAGGTTGCGGGTTCGATCGCTGGCCTTGCTCAGTGAGTTAAGGATCCGGCATTGCCGTGAGCTGTGGTGTAGGTTGTAGATGTGGCTTGGATCCCACGTTGCTGTGGCTGTGGTGAAGGCCGGCAGCTACAGCTCCTGTTAGACCCCTAGCCTGGGAACCTCCATATGCCATGGGTGCAGCCCTAGATAAGACAAAAAAAAAAAGCCAAAAAATTAAATAAAATAAAAATAAAAAAACTAAAATGTATATAAATTGATAAAATATGGGAAAACAGTAACTTGTTAAGTGAATATGTAATATCATAATCAGGAACTATATAAAATATCTTCTTTAAAATCCCTGCCTTATTTTAGTACAGTAATGTACAAAGTAAAGAAACACCTCTATGAAATCAAGAGATTTAAATAGGCTTCTCTGATGAGATTAATGTACAAATGCATAGAAAAATGTGCAAATCACCGTCGTGGCTCAGCAGTAATGAACCCAACTAATATTTATGAGGACACGGGTTTGGTCCCTGGCCTCGCTCAGTGGATTAAAGATCTGGTGTTGCTGTGAGCTGTGGTGTAGGTCGCAGATGCTACTCGGATCTGATGTTGCTGTGGCTGTGGTGTAGGCTGGCAGCTACAGCTCCGATTTGACCCCTAGCATGGGAATTTCCATATGCCATGTGTACGGCCTTAGAAAGAAGGAAGGAAGGAAGGAAGGAAGGGAGGAAGGAAGGGAGGGAGGGAGGGAGGGAGGGAAGGAAGGAAGGAAGGAAGGAAGGAAGGAAGGAAGGAAAGAAAGAAAGAAAGAAAGAAAGAAAGAGAGAAAGAAAGAAAGGAAAGAAAGAAAGAAAGAAAGAAAGAAAGAAAGAAGAAATGCAAATCAAAAGTGACAGATTGATATATTATTCTGAGGAGATTTTAGCAAAGCATCTTTTAAAAGACTTGAGAGACTTAGGGCTACATTTAAGCTTTTTGAGGAAATGATGCAGAGATGTCTGTTCTATTACTCATTATGAGTTTTCCTGTAGCTTGCATTAAAAAAACATTAGAGATTATAGTATAAGCCCTTCTGTTCTATTTAAGATGGGGATCCATTTCCTCCAAATTGGATTGGTGGCATGTATGGCCCTGCCTGCCATAAATGTCATAAATAATAAGGTGGGTGTGATCGCCAGTGTGATTTTTTTTTTTTTTTTTTTTTGCCATACCTGAAGCATGTGGAAGTTCCTGGGTCAGGGATCCAAATTGCAACACAGCAGCAACCCAAGCCATTGCAGTGACAATGCCTGCTACTTAACCTGCTGAGTCACATAGAAACTCCTGTCAGGGTGATTCTTAAATGCAAACTATATGTGAAGGTTTGCCTATATGTGAATCCCTTAGGGAAAAAAAAAAAAAAAAAAAACCCTCAGCCTTCTTGAGGGGAGTGAGCCTAGTTCCTTAGTATTTTCTTATAGAGGTGATTTCTTAATATTTGTTTTGTCTTTATGGCTGTGGGGCCTTTCTGATTATTCTGTGTCCTTTTATTGTTTCAGCAGATAGGTAATAAAGTATATGCCATTTTCCAGCCATCACCTTTCAGATTAGTTGCTCAACTGTTTGATCATGGACATTTGTTTAAGCTACAGCATCCCTGTAATTCAGAGCAGGTAGCCACAGTCAATATTCTCTAGGCAGTGAACTTAACACAGACTTTAACAAAGACTCCAACAGCAGAGTAATTGCTTCTTCCGTTTGTAAGGAAATAACTCTTTTAACAACACTTCTGATTGAATAATGATATTACCTAGCTCCAGAGAGGTTTTCATTAAGAAATATTTTAGGATAAATAGAAATACAACCCACTTGTTAGGAAAATATAGTTTGCAAGATCTACCAAAGAGATATGAGACATTTGCTTTCATATTGATCCAAATAAGCAAATTCAAGTGACCTGCAGTCTTCATGTTGGGGTGCTCCTACAGAGAAGACCAAATTGAACTAAGTAATAATGTTTATAATGATTGGCCAGACTTTCTACACACACTCCCAGGAGATGTGAATTTGCTCAGGCTGTAAGGGAAGCAAGTCACCTGAGCCCAGCCTGTATGATAGCCATGAAACTTCTTCAGAGTCTAGACTTAACTCTGATATAATGAATGGGTCAGAGCTTTGCAGAGAAAACTTGTCCCACACTTTGCAGGGAATTTCCCGGTCCCCCCGCCCCCTTATCTAGGATAAACCTAAACTCATAGTAATCTGCTTTTTAATATTCCCAAGCCCAAACCCTCAGATTGGTGTGTTCAGAAATTAGTATTAAGAACATCTGGAGTTCCCGTCATGGCGCAGTGGATAACGAATCCGACTAGGAACCATGAGGTTGTGGGTTCGATCCCTGGCCTTGCTCAGTGGGTTAACGATCCGGTGTTGCCGTGAGTTGTGGTGTAGGTCGCAGACGTGGCTCGGATCCTGTGTTGCTGTGGCTGCGACGTAGGCCAGTGGCTACAGCTCCGATTAGACCCCTAGCCTGGGAACCTCCACATGCCGCGGGTGCGGCCCTAAAAATGACAAAAGGCAAAAAAAAAAAAAAAAAAAAAAAAAGAGAACATCTATTTTGTGGTTATCTGACAGGAACTGAACTTAGTTTTGCTTTTGATATAAAAGTACCAAGATTAGCCTCTCTCAGTTGTAACAGCGTGACCTCTATCCATTAGCCTTAGCTCCTTTATTTCCTAGTGAAGAAAGCAGAGCCAGTTCCTTTCCTCCTTCTCACCCAGCTCTGACATCAGTCTTGTTTGAGAATCTGATAGGGAGCTCTAGGACAGGATCAAGTCTAGAGTACACAATAATTATGCAAAGCCCATTTAAGTTACTCTGTATCAATGTACTAACTATGACAAGAATGAAATTTTAAAAGAATCCAGCAGAAAAAGAACCAAACTTTCCTTAACTTACCAAAATTGCTTTCTAGCTCTATCTGATGAGACTGAAAATCAACTCTTGGATTTATTTTGATAATTGTAAGAGTATATTCGGGGGGAGGGATATTTTTATCAAGTAAAAACTCTCGAGTTCCCTGATATCCTATCAGTTAAGGATTTGGCGTTGTCACTGCTGTGGCCCGGGTCTCTACTGTGGTGCAGGTTCAGTCCCTGGCCAGGGAACTTCCTAGTGCCAAGGGCATGGCAAAAAAAAAAAAAACCTCTATGTGAGAAACAAAAATTTGCTTAACTTGCTAATACAACTTTCTGGTGTTAATGATAACCAGGGCTTGAAAGAATGAAATTCCTTGTCAAATGCCGGACACTTATCCAGGAAAATATTGACTTCAGACTCTATCATATTATGTGTTTTATATATAGACTAATTTCCTACTCCTTTGTTTGGGTAAAAAAAAATTTGTATGAGTTCATTAGTAACTACTCAAGGTAGAGGAGGTTTCTGATTTATTTTAAGTCTGATAATTTCTGCTGCTATGATAAATAATCCATTAGGTAAAAGAACAGAAGAAATAAGCTAGTATTAGTTGAAAATATATTAAAGTTATGACATTGGACCCATAAGGGGTGTTATGAGTTTTTGTCTCTGAACTCAAGGGTCTTGCATTTGGGGAGAAAAGATACATACATGAAAAATTATCCAGCAAAACACAATATAGGACATGTTCTTGACCAAATAAATAGAACCACAAAGTTTGTGCTGTAGGAATTCAAAGGAGAGAGAGATTCCTCTGGGCTAGACTAGTCAGGAAAGTCTTTAAAGAGGAAATAGAATTTGGGCCTTAAAGATGAGATAGGATTTAGACTTGTGGCAAGGAATGAAATGACAGAAGGTAAAAGGAAAGGCACAGGTTAAATGCATGAGACCCCATGCTAACTGAGGGGGATATGATGTTAGTGAGCAAAGAGTTTGAATGGTAGGGGATTGGATGGAAACTCTTTGAAGTCATACCTCATCACCTTCATTTCAGTATTATCTGCAACTCTTGCAAAATAAGACTACATATAGAAGACAATTGTTAGATTAATTCAGCAAGTAAATTAGTGTTAGATTGGATAGGACCTTAGATACAAGACTAAGAACTCTATTCAGAGGATAATGGGAAATTGCTGATGGTATTTGAGTAGGGGCATGATATCAGAATAATGTTGTTTTAGGAAGATGATGAAGTGATACTCCTATCAAAGCATACTTATATTCTGTGCTGGAGATCACTCTAATCACTGGACCTTTTGAAAGGAGTGGTAAGAGCCCTTCTGTTCATCAGAACTCAGACTCTCTAAGCGCATTCTGTATATAAGAGCTCTGGTTCTGAGACAAGAGGCCTTACACATTAAGAGCTTTGTCGTTTAGAAGCATCTCTGGGTGATATTCTGTGCAATCACCTCCCAGTCAGAGACAGCCATTGAATCTTGCTTGAAGAGAAAATTACCTTATCACTTTGTTCTTTGGTCCTAACCAGACTTCTATGATTATATCTGAGGAACTTTAAGATACTATGACAGGGCTTAGACAAGGTCCTAAGTTAAATTCATGCTTTCTACCTTAAAGAATATTCTCCTTTGGAGTTCCTGTCGTGGTGCAGTGGAAACAAATCTGACTAGGAACTATGAGGTTGAGGGTTTGATCCCTGGCCTCCGTCAGTGGGTTAAGGATCCGACGTTGCCATGAGCTGTGGTGTAGGTTGCAGACACAGCTTGGATCCAGCATTGCTGTGCCTCTGGTGTAGGCCAGCAACTATAGCCCCAATTGGACCCCTAGCCTGGGAACCTCCATATGCCATGGATGTGGCCTTAAAAAGCAAAAAAAAAAAAAAAAAAAAAAAAAGGATATATTCCTTCAGGGGCTCCAAAATGCCCTTATTTATCGCTATGCATAGTGGCAATATGAGAACTAACTATGGAGTCCTTAGTCTCACTCAATTCTTTACCAGCTTTCTATATAGGAATTCAAGATACATTGGACAAAACTAACATCTTACCAACTTATGAGTCATTTACTTATGATTACACATTTGGGATGATTAGGTGTATGGCTCTTTTTCAAAAGGCTATTTTCTCTCATTCCTACATATAGGAGATAGTACTATTCTGGATGAGGGTGTCTGACTAATCAGAATATATATGAAAAGGGAAAGGGAGAAACTAACATTTGTTAAATTTATTTGGGGAGATAAAGGCACATAAATGAAAAGGTGACTGACATAACACAATACAGGATATGATGTTGACCAAATGAGTAGAACCATAAAGTTTGTGCTATAGGAACTTAAAGGAAAGTGATTTCTGTAGGCCTGACCTGTGAAGAAAGGCTTTACAGAGCAGGTAGAATTTGAGTGTTAAAGATTAGATATGATTTGGATTGGTGGCAAGGAATGAAGAGACAGAAGGTATAAGGGAAATCACAAATAATGCAGGAGTCCCTGCAAAGTTAAGTGATGAAGAAAGTAACCTGGTTCCAACAAAGAGTTTGGATGGGATGGGACTGGATAAGAACTCCTTGAAGTTAGAGACCTCATCACCTTCATTTCATTGTTGTCTGCAACCTAGCAAAATAAAATTACATCTAGATGATTGTTTGAATCCACGGGTACAACTAACATTTGTTGAATGACTATTATATGCCAGGTGATTTACAGGCATTGTCACATTTAAGAGTCATAATCACTTAGTAGGTTGTAAATATTAAACAACTCTACATTGTAGATGAGTAAACGGAAGCACAGAGAAGCCCAAAGTCACACAGCCAGTAAGCCACAGAACTGACTCCAAAGTTCAAACCCGTAACCACTGTACCACCCAGTATCTCTCCTTTGTTCCCATTTACTTTCAGTTGATAGATCTTTTTAAGGTTCATTTAAAAGAAAAATTCTCAGTTCCTATGCCTCTTTCATAAGAAATAGAATGATGAAAAACATGGATAAATCTCTGGCACGGGGATCATTTCCCAGCTCTGCCACTGGATTCAATGTCTGACTTTTGGAAAGTCCCTTCTCTTCTCTGGATCCCAGTTTCAATTCTGTGATCTCTAAGCTATCTTCAGCTCTAAGATGTGATGTTCTATGATCTCATCAAAAGTCAAACTGAATAACCACAACTTTATATCTTTCACCAAATGGCTTTTCCTTTTCTGGAAGATATATTTATTGCATATTAGAAGCTACTGTAAGCTTACATTATTAACATACTTTACATATTCTGGAACCAAATTTCTTTCTTCAAGTGTCTTCTCTAGGTGTATCAGTTGCTCACTCTTATAACTTCCACCTAGGATTTTGACTATCAGACTATAAATAACCTATTCTCACACTTGTCATTTGTCTTTACTCAAGAGTAAGAATCCTAAGTCTCATCACTGAAAGCATAAAACATAATAGACTGGGTTAGGGAGGGGCTACTCTTTTGGGTGTTTTTCCAGGGACTTGTTCCCCTTGTTTCTAGATAAGAAGGGAGTGGTCATTCCTTCAGCTCCTGGAAAACTTAACTTATTCAGTAATATCATGAATGTTCATTTTACTGCTTTACCTGCATTGTGAAACCCTGAGAACTGAATTGGCACATGTCCCTGAAATATTCCAGGTATCCAGTCCATCAGTTCAATTCAGAAAGTATTTCCTGTAGTTCCCTGGTCGGGTAGCAGTTAAGGACTCAGGGTTGTCACTTCTGGGGCTCAGGTTACTGCTGTGGTTCAGGTTCAGGTTCAGTTCCTAGCCTGGGAACTTCTGCATGTTGCAGGCATAGCCAAAAAAAAAAAAAAAAAAAAAAAAAAAGTATTTCCTGAAGGTACAGCTCAGACAAGGTATTGTGGAAGGATATAAAAATAAATAAAAGATAGCCTCTGCCCTCAAGGAATTTGCAGTTGTGGGGAAGTACAGGAAAAGCTCATAAGTCTAACACAAGATTTAATGTGCTTATTGCCATAAATGTGATGCTAGCAAGTAAGCTTAGGCCTGTGCTAAGTACTATGTGCAGTGATGCTTAAACTCTGAGTATATCCATAATTGGGGAGAGTGTATGGTCTATAGTGGTGAAAGTTTTTTAGGAAGAAGCAGTACTTAAGGTAGATGTCATTAAGATGAGTAACATCTGGATAGATGCTAGGAATAAGGAACTAGCATTCCATGTAAGAGGCATGACTTGAAAGTGGTAAGAACACTGAGGAAGCCATCCATTCCTACATATTGGGCAGTCATTGTGGGTTGTGAACAGTAATCTTAGAGATGTAAAATATGACCAGATGGTAGAGGGCTTGTAGATTTGCTACAAAAGGAAATAGCTATGAATTTTATGGTCTTCAGTAGTATTAATATAATGAAAGATAAATTTTAGGAAGATTACTCAGATACTAGTATGCTGAATGGATTAAAATTTAGAGAGACAGGAACCAGAAAAAGCAATAAAGCATGTGTCACAATGGCTTCAGCAGTGGTGGTAATACTAGAAATGGAGAGGAAGATTAAAGCCAGGAGACATTTTAAATAACTGGAAATAGTCCCAGTGACTAGAGAGATCTGAGAGTCTTTCTTATAGAGATGGTGGTGAAACCCATGAGAGGTGTAGGAGATAATCAAAGTAGAATAAAGCTAGGGATAGGGGATAAAAGGTAAAATTTGACATCACCTAAGCAATGTTGACATTCATTCATGTGGAAGAGGAAATGAATGGAAAAAAGAAAGTCAGAGGGTAGAGAATAAAATCTCAGAGGACACTCACAATTCAGGGAAGAGCATTAGAAAAACACTGAATGAGAAAGTATCACCCTATTTTACAGATGAAAAAGTTGAGGCTGAGGAGGTCACTTACGTAAGGCGTTAAAGCAGTCATAACTCAACCTATATTCTTAGAGATTCCACATTATGTCCATTTTCCCTACTGTTCCCAATCTCTGAGAACCAATGGCTACAAAGAAGTGTACATATACATACATATATATATATATATATATACACATATATACATATATGTATATATATATACTCTTATGGTAATTCCCATAGTGCCAAAGCTTTACGTGTGAACATAAGATTTTAAAGGAAGGGAGGAGATCTAGGATGATACAGAAAGAGAACCAAAACTGAACCAGCATACACTAACACTAAACTGACATCATTCTTGGTTCAAGTAAACATTTATTGAATAATGGTAAAATCACTGCCGCATAGACAGCAAGAGCAGGTGGGAGTGGTGAAAGCAGTATAGGTACAGATGGTAGAAGGAGAAAATAAATTGTTTACCTAAATTCTGCACTTGTCTTCTATTATGCAAGCCTGATTTTTTTGAAGTTTTTGCTTTCTTTCAATTTAGTCCTCACCTGGTGATGACTCTACCTTTGCAGCCTTAGCTTAATCTCCTCCTGGAGTGAAACCATGAAGGAAGTTGATAATCGAGTTTTTCAGCTCCAGTTTCAATGTCTGCAAGCCTGATTTTAATTCTAGTAATTGCTGGGAATAAGTGTTCTATGCCAAACACAAGTGTGTATTGCAGTGGTAAAGAGTAAAATGGATTTCATCTAGCAGAGTACCAAAAGCCAGTTTCTGAAAAGGTACATTGCCAACCCATATCTACAAAGTTCTGAGACAGCCAACCATCAGGAAGAAACAGCATGACAAATAGTGCACGAAGTTCCAGAATCCCCTTTTACACTTACCAGTTGCTTCCTTGGTAGAAATGTATAGGTAAGCTGAGATGTATACTCGAGCACTTGCTGCCTCTTTTTCTCTTTTGAATTGTTGACAAACATGAGTAATTCTTTATATACCCTTCCTTAAAGAGCTGGGCCAATACAACTGCTTTCTGTTCAGACTTAAGGGCAAGAATACCCTAAGTCCAGGATTCCAAACAAGACAGGATGTTATGCCCACCATAGAGCCATGATTCCAAAGATAGACATTCTCAGAGCCACTTTGTCCTTTTCTACTCTTCCTGGAAGAAAGCAGCCTTGTCTCTGGAATCTGTGTTACCTCAGTGACATGAGAGTTTGCCAGCCTGCTGTGGCAAGGGTTACTCACCCTGGCTGGCCTCCGTCTTATGGGATCCAGACCTCACACTTATGAGAACACTCTGAATGGCACACTGATTTTATAAAGGAGAATGTACTAAGCAGAAAATGTAAGGACAACCACTGTTGACTTTTTTAAAATTTCAAAATACAGTTTATGCAGGGGATATAAAGAAAGTGATCATCTGTACATTAATCAAGCTGATTCAGAGTGTACTTTGCTCACCAAAAGGCTGAGGGTTGGAAACGAGAATATGTGTACCATAAATGGTATTGCTTGTTAATTCCAAAGCCTCTTATTTTCTAGATACCGCGTTCCTTTTTAGAAACACACCAACACCAAAAGTACTATAATAGCTATCTCAGTTATGTCCAGTTGAATAACAAGACAGGGTAATTTTGTGAGTAGAAAGACCCAAAACATTCCATCAAAGCCAAATGATGTTGAGCTATCATCACAACTATTTAAGTGAAATAATACCATCCACTATTATAGATCAGATAGTACTGATAAATAACTCTGTTCATAGTATAGCAGGCTAACTACTCTTAAAGTATGAGTGCCTGGACTGGTTACAAATGCTTCAGTATAGCACATCAGGTTTTAGATATTTGCAGATGTGTGCTCCCTCCAGGGATTGACCAAGAAGGAAATATGCCAATAAATGAACACCCATCCATACAAGAGAAAGGGACATTTGATTATCTTCACCTTTCAACCTTACAGATTACCCAGAAGGATCGTCATCTCTTGCCGTGGAAACAGAAACATAGCAGTTTTCAAATTTCCCACATCTCTCAAACAGGTTAGTATTCTGAGGGAGGGGCGTAGAATGCCCCCTGGACTGCTAAGAGGCAGTCTGGGGAGCAGAACTAAAAAAGTTCTCACTCTGGTAAACAATATGTTCAATTCGTCACTCTTGTATTATTCACATAAGCAGAAGTTCTATACATAATTTCCCTATGTAATGCACTGAAAAAGATGCTCTTCCTCCCTGCAAACTCACACTATTCACTTTAGCTAAAAGACCCAAGGGTATCCAGGAATAGCCAAACATGTTTGGATTATCTACTCTCATGCTATGAATTATAAACCTTGTCCTGGTGCATTTCAGGTCTCTGAAATGAAAAAGATTACAAGTAGGCTCTTTTTGCCTGACTGCATTATGTCAGTTAATAACCTGCTCTTACCCACTCACAGGCAAAAAGCACCATTCCTATAACTCCAACTCTCTCAGAATGCTACTAATTTGTTCATCAGTGGCAGGTAGCCTTACATATGGGATTCTCTGTGGCCTAGTGAAAAGCTTAACAGCCTTCTCTTTGCAACATTCACAGGTAAATAAACCCAATGTAATTCAGTATTAAAAGGAAAACTTCAGTAATAAAAATACCATAGAGCTCGAAGCTTTGATCTGATAAGCCTTCCAATTCTATTCCCATGAAAAATCTGGCAGTTATTCAGAAGCCTATCAATATGTGGATTCTCAAGTCTTTACCTTTTCCCCTTATAGAACCCTGCTGTGTATGAATACTGTATAAGACCTTCTATATGCCAGCCACTTTGCTATGTACTTGATATATGTTATCTCATTTAATTCTCACATCAACATTGTGAGGTGGGGAGTTCCCTTCGTGGCTCAGTGGTTAACGAATCCGACTAAGAACCATGAGGTTGCGGGTTCGATCCCTGGCCTTGCTCAGTGGGTTAAGGATCCGGCGTTGCCGTGAGCTGTGGTGAAGGTTGCAGACGCGGCTTGGATCCCGCGTTGCTGTGGCTGCGGCATAGGCCAGTGGCTACAGCTCCTGTTAGACCCCTAGCCTGGGAACCTCCATATGCCGCGGGTGCGGCTCTACATAAAAGGCAAAAAGACAAAAAAAAAAAAAAAAAAACAACATTGTGAGGTGAATGTTACTATTCCCATTTTACTTATGAGAAAACTGAAATCCAGAGAAGTTAAACCACCTACCTAGCTAGTAAGTGGATAAGCTAAGATTGCAACCCAGGTCTGTCTGACCTCAGATCATGCCCTTTCCACTAAGGTACTACATTTAAAAAACTGACGGGATATTTACTGTGAACCTTCACTAACAATCAAAACTTAAAAAGAGGCAAGAATTCGACTTGTCTTTTTATCCAAAGCCCTGATGAAATATGTGATACTTATATGGTACTAGTACCTAGATTTCAGTTATCCATGGTGCTTACATCTCTTGTTTTCTTATTTTATCATTTTACTATGGGTATTCTTTGTCATGTTAACAATGTTGAAGGGAAAAAAATTCCCCTGGTAAAGTAAATTTAGGAAACCCTGTATCGAAATTAGAGACTCATCTTTAGCATGGTAATTATGCAAATGAGTTTTGTGACTCTCCAAGAGGGGGATGTAGTAGCCCTCTAAACTTGTCTTCTTATGTGCAGATCATTGAACCTTGTCTTTAATGTAGGATTTGTTAAGACTTATAATATGCTAAGGAATTCTGTAAATCCCCAAAAGTGGAATAAGTTTTTTTCCAAACTTATGTGACTGTATAACCCGTTTTTCAGAATATCTTAAAAATACTAAACCATAAGATATATTTGACATTTCCTAGATAAGCAAAATTGCCTTTAAGCAATGCTTTTCCCAGGGCACTCTATTCAAATAAATTAACTGATTAATGTTGTGGTAACAACAGAGTAATGTTCTAATAATAATACAAAAGTGTTTGGGAGGGAAGCCTGGGGTAATCATTTCAAAGTTTATCATAAGATGAAGAATTTTTTAATGTATATAATTACTGCAATGATGTTTGTAAAAGCTCTGAATGGAAAACAACTTTAATATCTATAAATAGGAGAATGGTTAAGTTAGGTATATCTAAATTATTAG
The DNA here is from genome assembly GCA_004024745.2 of Catagonus wagneri. Classification (NCBI taxonomy): domain Eukaryota; kingdom Metazoa; phylum Chordata; class Mammalia; order Artiodactyla; family Tayassuidae; genus Catagonus; species Catagonus wagneri. The sequence continues at coordinate 4,751,133 of PVHT020000026.1, forward strand.
ATATTTTATACATATTTTTCTTTGTTTTCTTTTGAAAAGTTTTTAAAATCAAAGAAAAATGTGAAGGATAAAGTGAATACCCATCTACTTACAACTTAGAATTAACAAATCTAATGTATTTTTTCATTTTTTCTTCAAAATGAAAAGACAAACCGAGAAATGTTTGCAAATATGTATATCCTTAATTTACAAAGATCTTGCAAATCAGTAAGAAAAAGAACAACACAACAGTTAGAAAATCTGCAAAGACTGAGAACAATTAACAAAATAAAAGTTAAAATGGAGAATAAACATCAAAATTATTCAACATCACTAGAAACAAATGAAAATTAAAATAACCCAAAATATAAATTTTTGTCTACTAAAGCAGCCAATTGTTATAATTTTGTCAAGGATATGTTGAAACAGGTGCTTTTATGTACTGCTGATACAAGGTTAAATTCACAGATAATTTTTTGGGGGCAAAATATATTACATATATAAAAATCTTAAATAGTTCATGCAATTTTTTCTGATAACTCCACTTTAGGAATGTGTTCTAATGAAATAATCAGAGATCTTCATGACTATTCATCATAAATTTATTATAATAGAAGAAAATTGCAAATAAAACTAAATATCTAACAATAGAGGAATGGTGAAATAAATTATTAAATCATTATAATGAAATATTATACACTCTAATTGGAAAAGTATAACTATCTCTTTACAGATTACATGACTGTATACACAGATCATCCAAATTACTGTTAAAAGTAATTATTTTGAAGAATAATAAGGTTTTGTGGAAAAGCTGTATGAATAAAATTCAATTCTAAAAGTACATTGTACTCAGTTTTATTGAAACATAATTCACATACCATATAATTTGACCACCTACAGTGTTCTGTTCAGTGGCTTTTAGGATATTCACAGAGTCATGCAACCATCACCTTAATTGATTTTACAATATTTTCACTGCCCCCAAAAGAAACCGCCTACTCCAAAGCAGTCACTCCCCATTCCTCCACTCCCACCCCTAGGAAGCCACTGATCTACTTTCTGTCTCTATAGATTTGCCTATTATGGACATTCCATATAATCCATGATTCCATGGAATCATACATGTGCTCTTTTGGGAGAAAACATTTGTAAATTAAATATTTGATAGGAGACTTGTATGCAGAATATATAAAGAACTCTTACAATTCTATAATAAAAAGAAAATCCAATTTTTAATGGTCAAAGGATCTGAACAGACATTTTCCATATGCAAATGATCAATAAGAACATGAAAAGATGCTTAACATCATTAGCTATTAGAGAATGCAAATCAAAACCATGAGATACCACTTAATATCCACTATGATGGCTCACAGCCAAAAGACAGCTAATCACAAGCACTGGTAAGGATGTAGAGAAATCAGAACACTCATACATTTCTGGTGGGAGTATAAAATGGTGCAATCACTTTGGAAGCCCTTCAATATGTTAAAGATAAAATTACCATATGTGAGGAGCTCGGCAAGATGGCGGAGGAGTAAGAGGTCGTGCTCACCCTCTCCCACAAATACATCAAAAAACGCATCTAAATATAAAACAACTTGGACAAATCATCATCTGAATGCTGATTAATTTAAACCTCCAAAAACTGCAAGAAACCCTTGAAATAACTGGGTAGAACAACAGAAGAAAAAAAAAAGTGAGAGAGAGCAAAGGAATCAGGACGGCAGCCAGCACCCCAGGGAGGGAGCTGTGGAAAAAGAAAAGTTTCCCGGGAAGAAACCTAAACAGCAATCAATGGATCAATGATCAGTGGAACTAGAGGGCCATCAAAGCCTGAGAAAAACGCAGCAGCTGGATTGAGATAGGAAAATCAGTTAGAGACTCATACAGACGACCTGAATACCAGTGCAGACACCACAGCCTGAGGCGCCGGACGGTGCCTGGGAGCTAAGACACAGGTTCCTAAAGTTAGTCCCTGCGAGAGGGCAGAGGTTGGTGGCCGTGGCGGTTGCGGGAATAGGACAAGGAACAGCGATATTCTGTGATTTGTGGAGAGCAAAACCAGGACTGAGGGAACTGAGGAAGTCTGGTCCCGCAGGGGAGGCAAGCCTCCATTGTTGAGGAGGAGGAGGGGCTGACTGCCATAGGAAGCAACTTGAACTAGCGCGCAGGGTGGGGCGACGGTGACCCGCCAAAGAGAGCAGAAGTGGGGAGGAGCCAGTAGAGGCTGCAGCTGTGGCAGTGGGGGTGGAGCCCGAGCCTTGAAGCCCGTGGGTGGAGCACTGTGCCAGCTTGTGGACCCAGGTGCCTGTGCCAGCCAGCATCGGCGGGGGTAGCGGGGCCCTGTGCCAGTCCACGGACCTAGGCGACTGTGACAGCTCACAGAGTTGGTAGCTCTGGCGGGCGGAGCAGTACGCGACCACACGGAGCTAGCTTTCGCAGAGGAGCAGGGCCAGCACCAGCCGCTGGAGCCAGGAAACTGCCCCAACTGACAAGCAAGCATCAGCAGAAGGGTGGAACAAACGCCAGCCTGCTGAGCCAGCCTCTGACAGGTACCTCTTGTGGTTCCAATCACCTCAAAGAGGACTTTGCAATCAAACACTAGCTTCCATGGCTCTCACTCCCAGGGTAAATCATACTTCCTGCTGCTGCTACTGCCAAATGCTCAAGACACCTGGTAGATCTGCCTAGAGCTCGCGACCACTTCCCAGGGCTGGGCAACTAAGAGTGGACAGCGCCACCTTCCTGCAATTGAGAGCGTAGAGACTAGGCACCAACTGTCGACCTTAGCCATTCCTACACTCTCACAGAGAACACTCAGAGTACCACTGAGATAACAGCCTGCTCATTCCAAAGAAATAGACACCAAATAGTCAAACTCCTACACCAAAAATAAATAGTAACCCCACCAAAAAATACAAAGGGGAGCTCCTCCCTAGAAATAGCCTTCCAAGTCTACAGCGTGGCTTCCCCAAACCCAAAGAAAAAGAAAACCACAAACAAGATGAAGAAGCTCAAAAACCATTCCCAGTTAAAAGAACAGGGCAAGTCATTTAAAGCAGCCAACAATGAAACAGACCTCTGCAGTCTGTCAGAAATGGAGTTCAGAAGGGAGGTAATGAAAATACTTAAAGAATTAAGGCTGAATATCCAGGAATTAAGAGAAGATGCAAACAGCAATGCAGAGTCCTTTAGAAAGGAGCTAGAAAACATAAGGAGGAGCCAAGAAAAGCTAGAAAACTCATTTGCAGAGATGCAAACTGAGCTAAAGGCAATAAAGAGCAGTTTGAATAATGCAGAGGAACGAATTAGTGATGTAGAAGATAGAATAATGGAAATCACGCAATCAGGACAGCAGACAGAAAATCAA
>PVHT020000026.1:4759802-4796679 GCA_004024745.2 Catagonus wagneri
AGAAACAAATGAGAATGAAGACACAACAACCGCAAATCTATGGGATGCCGCAAAAGCAGTGCTTAGAGGGAAGTTCATAGCATTACAGGCCTTCCTCAAAAAAAAAGAAAAATCTCCAATTGACAACCTAACCCATCTCCTAAATGAATTAGAAAAAGAAGAACAAAAACACCCTAAAGTCAGCAGAAGGAAGGAAATCATTAAGATCAGAGAGGAAATCAATAAAATAGAAATTCAAAAAAAAATAGAAAAAAAATCAATAAATCCAAGAGCTGGTTCTTTGAAAAGGTAAACAAGATTGACAAACCTCTGGCAAGATTCATCAAGAAGAGGAGAGAAAAAACCCAAATAAACAAAATAAGAAATGAAAAAGGAGAAATTACAACAGAGATTACAGAAATACAAAAAACCATGACAGAATACTATAAACAATTATATGCCAACAAATTTGATAATCTAGAAGAAATGGACAAATTTTTAGAGACCTACACCCTCCCAAAACTGAATCAAGAAGAAATAAATCAAATAAACAGACCAATTACTAGAAATGAAATTATGTCATCAAAACACTCCCTACAAATAAAAGTCCAGGACCAGATGGCTTCACAGGTGAATTCTACCAAACATACAAAGAGGAACTCATACCCATCCTCCTTAAGCTTTTCCAAACAGTTGAAGGAAAAGGAACACTCCCAAAGACATTCTATGATGCCAACATCACCTTAATTCCAAAACCAGACAAAGACACCACAAAAAAAGAGAACTATAGGCCAATATCTTTGATGAATATAGATGCAAAAATTCTCAACAAAATTTTAGCCAACAGAATCCAACAGTGTATCAAAAAAATCGTACACCATGATCAGGTGGGATTCATGCCAGGTGCACAAGGATGGTTCAATGTACGCAAATCAATCAACATCATAAACCACATAAACAAAAGAAAAGTTAAAAACCACATGATTATCTCAATAGATGCAGAAAAAGCATTTGACAAAGTCCAACATCCATTCATGATCAAAACTCTTACTAAAGTGGGAATACAGGGAACATTCCTTAACATAATAAAGGCCATATATGAAAAACCCACGGCAAACATACTACTCAATGGAGAAAAGCTGAAAGCCTTCCCATGAAAGTCTGGAACAAGACTAGGATGCCCACTCTCGCCACTGCTATTCAACATAGTATTAGAAGTCCTAGCTACAGCAATCAGACAAACAGAAGAAATAAAAGGCATCCAAATAGGAAGAGAAGAGGTAAAACTGTCACTGTAGGCAGATGACATGATACTATATATAGAAAACCCCAAAGACTCTACTCCAAAACTACTTCAACTGATCAGCAAATTCAGCAAAGTAGCAGGATATAAGGTTAATCTTCAGAAATCAATCACATTTCTATATACTAATGATGAAATATTAGAAAAAGAACACCAAAATATTTTACCTTTTAAAACAGCACCGCAAAAAATCAAATACCGGGGAATAAACCTGACCAAGGAGGTGAAAGACTTATACGCAGAGAACTACAAAACATTAATCAAGGTGATCAAAGAAGATACAAAGAAATGGAAAGATATTCCATGCTCATGGGCCGGAAAAATTAATATTGTAAAAATGGCAATACTACCCAAAGCAATCTACAGATTCAATGCAATCCCTATCAAATTACCCATGACATTCTTCACAGAACTGGAACAAACAATCCAAAAATTTATATGGAACTACAAAAGACCCAGAATTGCCAAAGCATTCCTGAGGAACAAAAACCAAGCAGGAGGCATAACTCTCCCAGACTTCAGGCAATATTACAGGGCCACAGTAATCAAGACAGCATGGTACTGGTACCAAAACAGACATACGGACCAATGAAACAGAATAGAGAACCCAGAAATAAACCCAGACACCTACGCCCAATTGATCTTTGACAAAGGAGGCAAGAACTTCAAATGGGAAAAAGAAAGTCTTTTCAGTAAGCTTTGCTGGGAAACTTGGACAGCTGCATGTAAATCAATGAAACTAGAGCACACTCTCACACCAAGCACAAAAATAAACTCTAAATGGCTTAAGGACTTCAATATAAGACAAGACACTATTAAACTCCTGGAAGAAAACATTGGCAAGACACTCTCGGACATCAACCTTACTAATGTTTTCTCAGGTCAGTCTCCCAAAGCAACAGAAATCAGAGCAAAGATCAACCAGTGGGACCTAATCAAGCTGACAAGCTTTTGCACAGCAAGGGAAACCAAAAAGAAAACTAAAAGACAACTTACAAAATGGGAGAAAATAGTGTCAAATGACACAACTGACAAGGGCTTAATCTCTAAAATAGATAAACAACTGATGCAGCTCAACTGCAAAAAAGCCAACAACCCCATTGAAAAATGGGCAATGGACCCGAATAGACATTTCTCCAAAGAAGATATACAGGTGGCCAACAAGCACATGAAAAAATGCTCAACATCACTGATGATTAGAGAAATGCAAATCAAAACTACCATGAGATACCACCTCACACCAGTCAGAATGGCCATCATTAACAAGTCCACAAACAACAGATGCTGGAGTGGGTGTGGAGAAAAGGGAACCCTCCTGCACTGTTGGTGGGAATGTAAGCTGGTGCAACCACTATGGAAGACAGTGTGGAGGTACCTTAGAAAACTCTACATAGAATTACCATATGACCCAGCAATCCCACTCTTGGGCATATACCCAGACAAAAATTTCCTTGAGAAAGACACTTGCACACGCATGTTCACTGCAGCACTATTCACAAAAGCCAAGACATGGAAACAACCCAAATGTCCATCGACAGATGACTGGATTAGGAAGATGTGGTATATATACATGATGGAATACTATTCAGCCATAAAAAAGGATAAAATAATGTCATTTGCAGCAACACGGATGGAATTAGAAACCCTCATACTGAGTGAAGCAAGTCAGAAGGAGAAAGACAGATGTCATATGAACTCTCTTATAACTGGAGTCTAAAACACTGCACAAATGAACATCTCATCAGAAAGGAAAATCACGAACTTGGGGAATAGACTTCTGGTTCCCAAGGGGGCGGGGGAAGGGTGGGAGAGGGGGTGGGAGGGAATGGAGATAACTAGTTCTTTAATGATGGAAATCAAGGAGATCCGACTGTATTGCACAGGGAACTATATCTAATCACATGTGATAAATCCATAAATGTACCTGTGACTGGGTCACCACGCAGTGCAGTTGGAAAATCTGACAGAAATCTGTAAACCAGCTATAATGCAAAAAAATAAAAAATAAAGTATAAAAATAAATAAATTATAGTTGACTTACAAAAAAAAAATTACCATATGTCCCAGCAATTCCAGTCCTTGGTATATAACCAAGAGAAATGAAAACATATGTCCAAAGAAAAACTACTACAGAAGCATTATTCATAATGGTCAAAAAGTGGAAACAACCCTAGTATCTGTCTGCTGATGAATATATAAATAAAATGTGAAAGCAATTGGAAATGGAATGGAATTTGGAAACCAAACGAATACATGCTACAGCATGGGATGAATTTTGAAACCATTGTAAAATTACATTTTAAAGTTTAATTTGAAAGTTTTAAGTATTAAAATATATCTACATATGTCAAAAAATACTGAAAGGAACTATATCCCAAATGAGTAAAAACAATTTTTTTTGCATGAGTTACTTCCTTCTCTATTATACCTTAACACTTCAACCTCTGCTTTGCCAGTATTCTTTTCTCCCTAACTCCATTCCTTTAGCCAGCAAAAATCTAAATTGCAGATTCAATCCAGCTGTCTACTTTCTCCATTTTTATACTCAGGCTGCTGAGAACTACTATGAAACCTGATTGTAAATACTAATTATCAATGCCAATTGCAACTGATTAGAAATAGCACAACTGAGACTACACATTAGTGGCCTCAAACCTAAACTGGCCTGATAAATGTTCACTATTTACCAGTAGTTCATTCTTTTATTAACCATTTCATATAGTCTCTCATATCACTTCTATCCCATATCATAATGAAAGTCCTAACACATGAAATAAAGCTAAAAAGTGAAATAAAAGACACTCTAATTGAAAAAGAAAGGTAAAACTATCTCTACTTACAGATAACATAATTGTATACATAGATCATCCAGAGAATCTACAAAAAGTCCTAGAGCTAATGAGTGAGTTTAGCAAGTTCACAGCATACAAGATCAATGGACAAACATCTTTTATGTTTCTACATACTAGCAATGCACAATTGGGAAACCAGAATCAAAAACACAATATAATTCCAAATGAGACAGGTTGGGGGGTGGGGGGATACCCTGAGGGTTTGGGATGGAAATGCTATAAAATTAGGTTGTGATGATTGTTTGTACACCTATAAATGTAATAAAATTCATTAGGTAACTAAAAAACAATACAATTTACAATAATTCCAAAAAATTAAATAATTAGATATAAATCTAACAAATCATATACAATATCTATATGCTGACTCTTACAAGGCACTGTTGAAAAAGACCACGGAAGACCTAAATAAACAGATACATGCTATGCTTATGGGTCAGAAGACTCAATATAGTTAAGACGTTAATACTCCCCAAACTGATAGGTTTAATGTTAATTAGACAAAATTAAGTGACAGAGGAATATGTTTCAAACAAAGAATAAGATAAAACCCCAGAAGAACTAAATAGAGATAAGCAATCTACATAATAAAGAGTTCAAGGTAATCATTATAAAGATGCTAAACAAACCAGGAGAAGAATGGATGAACACTGAAAATTTCAACAAAGGGTTAGAAACTATAAAGAAGAATCACCCATGGCTGAGGAATACAATAACTGAAATTTAAAAAAAAAAAAAACACCAGGAGTCAATAGTAGATTAGATGACACAGAAAAATGGATCGGTGATCTAAATGGCAGAGTAGGGGAAACAACCCAAGCTGAACAGGAAGGAGGAAAAAAAAAAGGTTTTAAAAAACTGAAGATAGTTTAAGAGACCTCTAAGACAACATTGCATGCTACATTCTCATTATAGAGATCCCAGAAAAAGAAGAGATAGAGGGAAAAGATTAGAGAACTGACTTGAAGAAGCTGAAAACTTCCCTAATCTGGGAAAGGAAGCAGACATTCAGGTCTGGGAAGCACAGTCTCAAAGAACGTGAACACAAAATGTCCACACCAAGACAAATTATAGCTCTTTATTTTTTTATTAAAGTATAGTTGATTTACAGTGCTGTGCCAGTGTCTGCTGTACAGAAAAATGACTCAGTCATTCATATATATATATAATTTTTAATATTTTCCATCATGGTCTATCCCAGGAGATTGGATATAGTTTCCTATGCTATATAGTAGGACCTTTTATTTATCCATTTTAAACATAATAGTTTCATCTACCAACCCCAAACTCCCAGTCCATACCACTCCTTCCCTCCTCTGCCTTGGCAACCAAAAGTCCATTCTCTATGTCTTTGAGTCTGTCTCTCTTTTGGATATAGGTTCATTTGTTTCATATTTGAGATTCTACATGTAAGTGATGGTATTTGGTATTTGTCTTTCTCTTTCTGATTTACTTCACCTAGTATGATAATCTCTATTTGCATCCATGTTGCTGCAAATGGCATTATTTCCTTCTTTTTATGGCTGAGTAATATTTCAGTAATATTCCATTATATATATACCACATCATCTTAATGCATTTATCTCTCCATGGACATGTAGGTTGTTTCCATGTCTTGGCTATTGTAAAAAGTGCTGCAGTGAACATAAGAGTGCATATATCTCTTTGAATTATAGTTTTGTATGGATATATACCCAGGAGTGGGATTGCTGGATCATATGGTAATTCTATTTTTAGTTTTCTGCAGAACCTCCATACTGCCTTCCATAGGGTTGCACAAATTTACATTCCCACCAACAGTGTAGGAGGGGTCCCTTTTTCCCACACCCTCTTCAGTATTTGTTATTTGTAGACTTACTAATGATGGCCATTCTGACCAGTGTGAGGTGGTACCTCGTAGTTGTGAGTTGCATTTGTCTAATAATTAATGGTGTTGAGCATCTTTTCGTGTGCCTAGTGGCCATGTGTATGTCTCCTTTGGAGAAATGTCTATTTAGGTTTTCTGCCCATTTTCCAAGTGGGTTGTTGGGTTTTTTTTGTTGTTGAGTTATATGAGTTGTTTATATATTTTGGAGATTAAGCCCTTGTCAGCTGAATCATTTGCAACTATTTTCTCCCATTCCGTAGGTTTTCTTTTCATTTTTTTTTAATGGTTTTCTTTGCTGTGCAAAAGTTTATAAGATTGATTAGGTCCCATTTGTTTATTTTTGTTTTTATGTCTATTGCCTTGGCAGAAAATATTTGTACAATTTATGTCAGAAAATGTTTTGCCTATGTTCTCTTCTAGGAGTTTTATGCTCTCATGTCTTACATATAAATCTTTAAGCCATTTTGAGTTTGTTTTTGTGCATAATGTGAGGGTGTAGTCTAGTGTCAGTGATTTACATGCAGCTGTCCAGTTTTACCAGCACAACTTGCTGAAGAGAATGTCATTTTTCCATTTTCTATCCTTGCCTCCTTTGTCAAAGATTAAAAGACTGGGAGTTCCTGTCGTGGCGTAGCAGAAACGAATCCGACTAGGAACCATGAGGTTGTGGGTTCGATCCCTGGCATTGCTCAGTGGGTTAATGATCCAGCACTGCTGTGAGCTGTGGGGGTAGGTTACAGATGCAGCTCGGATCTGGCGTTGCTGACTCTGGTGTAGGCCGGCAGCAACAGCTCCAATTAGACCCCTAGCCTGGGAACCTTCATATGCCCTAAAAAGACCAAAACAAAAAAAAGATTAAAAGACTGTAGTTGTCTGGGTTTATTACTGCACTGTCTATTCTGTTTCATTGATCCCTATTCCTGTTTTTGTACCAATACCACTGTTTTGATTTCTGTAGCTTTGTATTATTGTCTGAAGTGCCTTTTTTTCCACCTCAGGATTGCTTTGACAATTCTAGGTCTTTCATGGTTCCATATAAATTTTTGGATTATTTACTCTAGTTCTGTGAAAAATGTCACAGGTAATTTGATAGAGATTGCATTCAATCTGTAGATTTCTTTGGGTAGAATGGCCATTTTAGCGATGTAAATTCCTCCAATCCAAGAGCATGAGATATCTTTCCATTTCTTTCAATCCTTTTCAATTTCCTTGATTAATCTTTTATAGTTCTCAGCATTAATCTTTTATAGTTTCACCTCCTTGGTCAGGCTTATTCCTAGGTATTTTTGTGCAATTTTAAAATGTATGGCTTTTTAATATTCCTCTTCTGATATTTCATTATTAGCATACAAAAATGCAACCTATTTCTGAATGTTAATCTTGTATCCTGCTTCTTTGCTGAATTTATCTTATCAAGTAGTTTTTGTGTGGAGTCCTTAGGATTTTCTATAGATAATATCATGTCATCTGCATATAGCGGCAATTTTACCTCTTCCCTTCCAATTTGGATACCTTTTATTTCTTTTTCTTGATGGATGCTGTCGTCAGGACTTCCAATACTTTGCTGAATAAAAGTGGTGAGAGTGAGGGAGTTCCTGCTGTGGCACAGTGGTTTAAGGATCCAACTGCAGTGTCTTGGGTTGCTGTGGAGGCATGGGTTCAATCCTTGGCCCAGTGCAGTGGATTAAGGATCCAGCATTGCTGAAGTTGTGGCATAGTTCGCAGCTGCAGCATGGATTTTATCCCTGGCCCAGGAACGTCTATATATCATGGGTGCAGCCAAAAGAAAAAAAAAAAAGTGGTGAGAACAGGTATCCTTGTCTTGCTCCAGATTTTAGCAGGAATGCTTTCAGCTTTTCTCTGTTGAGGATTATATTGGCTGTGAGTTCGTCATAAATGGCCTTTATTATGTTGAGTATGTTCCCTCTATACCCACTTTGGTAAGAGTTTTTATCATGAATGAGTGTTGAATTTTGTCAAATGCTTTTTCTGTATGTATTGAGATGATCCCTGTGGTTTACTTTCCTTTTGTTAATGTGGTGTATTACATTGACTGATGTCCATATTTTGAACCATCCTTGTGAACTCGGAATGAATTCCACTTGACCATGGTGTTTTGACCTGTTTTTTGGCCACACCCACAGCATGTGGAAGTACCTGGGCCAGGTACTGAACCTGTACCACAGCAGCAACCAGAACTGCTGCAGGGAAAATGCCAGTCCTTAATTCACTGACCCACATGAGAAATCCTATAATCTTTTTTAATGTACCCTTGGATTTGGTTTGCTAAAATTTTGTTTAGAATTTTTGCATTTATATTCATCATAGATATTGGCCTATAATTTTCTTTCTTGGTGGTATCTTCATCTGGTTTTGGTATTAGGGTGATGGTGGACTCATAGGATGTCTTTGAGAGTGTTCTTTCCTCTTCAGTCTTTTGGAAAAGTTTAAGAAGAATGGGTATAATTTCTTCTTTATATGTTTGGTAGAATTCATCTATAGGGTCATCTGGTCCTGGACTTTTGTTTGTAGGGAGTTTTTTTTTTTATTATTACATATTCAGTTTCACTTCTGGTGATTGGTCTGTTGAAATGATGTATTTCTTCTTGTTTCAGTTTTGGTGGGCTGTATGTTTCTAGAAAGTTGTCCATTTCTTCTAGGTTGTCCAATTTGTTGGCATATAATTGTTCAACGTATTCCTTTCTGTTTTATTTCTTTTGTTTTTTAATTTTTAATTTTTATTCATTTATTTTTGCTTTTTAGGGCTATATGTGTGGCATATGGAACTTCCCAGGCTAGGAGTTGAATCGGAGCTACAGCTGCTGGCCTACACTATGGCCAGAGCAATGCAGGATCTGAGCCACATCTGTGACCTACACCACAGTTCATGGCAGTGCCAGATACTTAACCAACTGAGTGAGGCCAGAGATCCAACCTGCATCCTCATGGTTACTAGTTGGGTTCTGCTGAGCCACAACAGGAAATCCTTTTTTTTTCCCTGCACTTTCAGTTGACATTTATCCATTTTCATAGCTTATTTTGTTTATTTAGGTTCTCTTTTCTTCTTGTAGAGTCTGGTTTGTCAATTTTGTTTACCTTCTAAAGCACCAGCTCTTGATTTTATTGTTTTTTATTGTTTTTTAATCTCTGTTTATTTCCTCTCAGATTTTTATTAGTTCTTTCCTTCTGCTGAACTTAGGTTTTGCTTGTTCTTTTTCTAAATCTTTTAGGTGGTAGGTTAGGTTGCTGGTTTGAGATTTTTCTTCTTTTTTGAGGAAGGCCTGTATTCACAGTTTGTAGTGAATGTCAAAGAACTGCTTTTGCAGCATCCCATAGATTTTGAATGGTTGTATTATCATTGTCATTTGTCTCAAGGCATTTTTTAATTTCCTTTTTTATTTCCTTTCTTATCCACTGGTTTTTTAATAGTATATTATTTAATATCCATGTAGTCAGTTTGTTCTCATTTTTTTTCCTGTGGTTGATTTCTAGTTTCATGCCATTGTTGTCAGAGGGGATGCTTGAAATAATTTCTATACTCTTAAATTTGTTGAGGTTAGTTTTGTGTGTGAGTATGTAGTCAATTTTAGAGAATATTCCACGTGCACTTGAAAAGAATGTGTATTCTGGGTTTTTTTGGATGTAATGTCCTGAAAATATCAATTAAGTCTAACTGCTCTATTGTGTCATTTAGTATCTTTATTGCCTTATTGATATTCTGTCTAGAAGACCTGTCCATTGATGTGAGTGGGGTGTTAAATTCTCCTACTATTATTGTATTCCCAGCCATTTCTTTTTATGTCTGTTAGTATTTGTTTTATGTATTTGGGTGCTCCTATATTAAGTATATATATGTTGATGAGTGTAATATCCTCTCCTTGAGTTGATCCTTTTATCGGCATATTATAATTGAATGGAAAATTAAAATAAAGTGAGAATCTTAAAAGCAGCAAGGGAAAAGAAATGATATGTGCAAGGAAACTCCTATAAGACTATCAACTGACTTTCCACCAGAAACTGGAAACCAAAAGGATTGGCACAATGTATTTAAAGTGATGAAAAGAAAAAATCTACAACCAAGAATACTCTACCCTACAAGGTTTTCATTAAGATTTGAAGACAGTATAAAGAGTCTCAGATAAGCAAAAAGTGTGAGTTCAGTACCACCAAACCAGCTTAACAGGAAATGTTAAAGGGACTTGTCTAAGCAAAAAAAGGCTGTAACTAAAAATATGAAAATTATGAAATGAAAAATCTCACTGGTAAAGGCAAACATGCAATAAAGGTAGTAGAATAACCACTTAGAAATCTAGTAGGAAAGTTAAAAGACAAAACCACTTATAAATAACCACTTATAAATCTAGTAGGAAAGTTAAAAGACAAAATCATTTTTATCCATAATAAGTAGTTGTGGGATACACAAAACAAAAAGATTTAAAATATGATGTCAAAAACACTAAACATTGGGAGTGGGTAGGAGTGAAAATGTAGGATGGCTAGAATGTGTTTGAACTTGAGAATATCAACTTAAAATAATTATATATATATAAAGGTTGTTACATATGAACCTCATGTCAACCACAAAACAAAAATGTGTAATAGATACATACCAAAAAACAGAAAGGAATCCAAATGTAACACTAAAGATAGTCATTAAATCACAAGAGAATACAGTCAAAAAAGAAGAAAGGAACAACAACAAAAAAAGAACTACAAAAATAACCTGAGAATAGGAGTTCCCTTCGTGGCTCAGTGATTAACAAATCCGACTAGGAACCATGAGGTTGCGGGTTCAATCCCTGGCCTTGCTCAGTGGGTTAAGGATCTGGCGTTGCCATGAGCTGTGGTGAAGGTTGCAGACGTGGCTCAGATCCCACGTTGCTGTGGCTGTGGCGAAGGCTGGCAACTACAGCTCCTGGTGGACCCCTAGCCTGGGAACCTCCATATGCCGTGGGTGCGGCTCTACATAAAGGCAAAAAGACAAAAAAAAAAATAATAACCTGAGAACAACAAAATGGCAATAAGTACATACCTATCGATAATTTAAGTATAGATGGATTAAATGCTCCAATCTAAAGACATAGAGTGGATGAATGGATAAATAAACAAGTCCCATATATATGCTGCTTACAGGAGACTCAACTTTACATCATCTAAAGACACACACAAACTGAAAGTAAGGTGATCAAAAAGGTTTTCCATTCAAATGGAAACTTAAGGAAAACTGCGATAGTAATACTTACATCAGACAAAGTAGATTTTTTAAAAAGTGTAACAAGAGACAAAGAAGAATATCATGGAGTTCCCACTGTGGTGCAGTGGTTTAAGTATCCAGCATTGCCATAGCTGTGGTGTAGGTTGCAGCTGCAGCTCAGATTTGACCCCTGCCCTGGGACCTTCCATATTCTGTGGGTGCGGCCAAAAAAGAAAAATAAAAAGGATTCACATAATGATAAAGCGATCAATCCAACAAAGAGATATAACAATTGTAAATATGTATGTGTTCAACATAGGAGCACCTAAATACATAAAGCAAATATTACCAAATATACAGGAGAAATGGACAGTAATACAATAATAGTAGGGACCTTTACCATTCACATCAATAGACAGATCATCCACACAGGAAATCAGTAAAGAGGAGTTCCTATTGTGGTGCAGCAGAAACGAATTCGACTACTAACCATGAGGTTGTGGGTTTGATCCCTGGCCTCATTCAGTGAGTTAAGGATCCGACATTGCTGCAAGCTGTGGTGTAGGTCACAGACATGGCTTGGATCCTTTGTGGCTGTGGCTGTGATGTAGGCCAGCAGCTGTAGCTCCCATTCAACCCCTAGCCTGCAAACTTCCATATGCCCAAGGTGGAAAAAGAAAAAAGAAAATCAATAAAGAAATACTGGCCTTAAATATCAATATGTTCAATAATATTATAATAATTTTGCATGGAGACAGATTGTTACTAGACTTATGGTGATAATTTCATAATGTATGCAAATGTCAACTCACTATGTAGTACACTTGAAACCAGCATTAATATACATCAACTATAGTTCAATTTAAAAACAAATTTGAAAATTTATTGTGAATATTCTATGAAATTAGTGCCAAAAGTCTTTGTTAAAATATAAATGAAAAGTCATTCACATTTGAAAATTAGTATGACAATTAAGCTACTTTTAAAATATAGATATTCGTTGGGGAGAAAAAAAGGAAAAGATGTTTCATATCACTAGCCATTAAAAAAACGCAATTAAAACCACAGAGTGATGCCTTCACAACCATACTGGAATAGGTAAATTTTTTACATAGTGATAATTCTAAGTGCTGACAAGAATGCAGAACAACTGGAATTCTCATGCATTTCTTGTGGGAATGCCAAAGAGCACATGTACTCTGGAAAAGCCCATTTGACGGTTCCTTGTAAAGTTTCTTATAAAGTTAAACATACATTTACCATATAACCTGGTAATCCTATTCCTGAATATTTCCCCTAGAAAATGAAAACCTGTGTTCACACAAAAACTTATACATGAAGGTTATAGCAGCTATATTTATACAAGTCCAAACCTGGAAAGCAAATGTCCTTCAATGAGTGAAAGGGTACACAAAGTATAGTACTCAGCAATCAAAAGTAATGAACAGTTCACTGCTGTGGTTCAGGTGTGTGTTCAGTCTCTGGTCGGGGAACTTCCACATGCCATGTATACGTCCAAAAAAAATGTAGTAATCAATTGATACTCATAGCAACATAGACAAACCTAAAATGTACTATGCTAAGTGAAAAAAAAAAAAACAATTGGTAGCACAGGGAATATAGTTAATAATATTGTAATAACCTTCATATGGTATGTAATCTATGAAAATATTGAATTACTATGTATTCTTTTTTTTTTTTTTTGTCTTTTTGCCTTATCTAGTGCCGCACCCGCAGCATATGGATGTTCCCAGGCTAGGGGTCTACCAGGAGCTGTAGCACCGGCCTTTGCCACAGCCACAGCAATGCAGGATCTGAGCCGCATCTGCAGCCTACACCACAGCTCACGGCAACGCCAGATCCTTAACCCACTGAGCAAGGCCAGGGATCGAACCCGCAACCTCATGGTTCCTAGTCGGATTCATTAACCACTGAGCCACGAAGGGAACTCCAGTATGTATTCTTGAAACTAATATGTCAACTCTGCTTCAGTTTAAAAAACGGAAATATTTTTTAAAAGGCTATGTGCTGTATGATTCCATTTGCATGAAATTTTGGAAAAGGCAAAAATACATAGAAAACAGATTAGTGGTTGCCAGGTTTAGAGGTTGGAGAAGGTTCTGCATTCTATCTGAGGTGGTGGTTAGAAGGTTCTTCACATGTGTCAAAGCTCACAGAACTGTAAACCAAACAAAAGTTAATTTTACTGTATTTAAATTTAAATTTTTTTTTAAAAGAACGCTTCTCTCAGAGTTCCCATCGTGGCTCAGTGTTTAATGCATCCGACTAGGAAACATGAGGATGCAGGTTCAATCCCTGGCGTTGTTCAGTGGGTTAAAGATCCAGCGTTGGCGTGAGCTGTGGTGTAGGTCGCAGATGTGGCTCGGATCTGGTGTGGCTGTGGCTGTGGCGTAGGCCGGCAGCTGTAGCTCTGATTCGACCCCTAGCCTAGCAACCTCCATATGCCGCGGGTGAGGCCCTAAAAAGAAAAAAAAAAAAACCCTACTCTTATACTTCTCTGGAACTTCCTACACCCTTCTTCCCCCTAGCCTTACTATCGACATCTGCTTCTTAAGACAGTATCTTCCCAAATTTTGCTAAGTTTTCTCCTGATCATCACATAAATCTACTCGAAGGAATCTATCCATTCCTTGGCTAAAGGGCATATATATGCTGATAACTACTGAATATATGTCTCCAGCCCAGAATTCTTTCCTGAGCCCCAGACCTGAATAACCAAGTACCTTTCAACTTCACTCACCCAAAAAATCCATTTCCTGTTTTGTTCTTTCTCTATCTCCTACCCACATCTAATTATTCACTAAGGTGTGTTGACTGTATTTCCTAAATATCTCTGGAAGCTGTGGACTTTTCTGATTACCATGATCCCAGACCATGTGTCATCTGCGTTACTGCAATGGACTTTTAGTTGGTTTTCCTGCCTCCAGTTTTGCCCCTCTTCCAGTTTGTTCTCCATTTTGCAAGAAGAATAATGAAAAACTCAACTCTGTGTAATGGCTCTTTTGCTGGCTTCAGTAGTCTGAACTCCTTAACATGGTTTACAGGCCCTTTTATGATCCAGCCTCTGCTTATCCCTCCAGATTCATCTCTCATAATTCTCAACTCTGAAGCTTCCTTTCCACTAGATCTCCTCATACTCTATACTTGAACCACACCTCCACTTCTTTCAGCACCTCAAAACATGCCCCACCTGTTTCCCATGATTGGGATGCTTCCTTCAGCAACCTCCCACCTCCTGCATTCCCATCTCCTTTGACTGGCTATATAGTATTTATTCTCTAGGCTTCAGCTTCCATATCATTTACTCAGGATCCCTTCTGGGTGCAACTATAATAACATTATGAGAGCACTTTTATTCTGTGTTGTAATAGCCCTCTTACTTTTCTGTCTCCCAAACTAGATTGTAAGCTCCTTGAGGGCAGTCACTATGTCTTGTTCACATTTTAGTAGCTCCTTGAGGGCAGTCACTATGTCTTGTTCACATTTTAGTACCAGCCTCTAGCACAATGCCCTGCACATGGTAAGTATCCAGTAAATATTTGTTGAATGAATGAGAAGCAGGGGGGATGGAAAACAGTCTCTGAGATCATAAGTCCTTTTTTAAAAGTATATTAAACAGGACAGAAAAGAGAAAAAACTATGAATAAAATTTAAATCACCCATAATCCCACCACCTAAAAAAAAACCTCCTTAACAAATTTTGTTGTATCCCTTCCAATATTTTCTATGAATATATTTTCAAACATCGAGGCCCTATTGTATTATCTTGAATTCTGCTCTTTTCAACTAATGCTTAATTTCTCATTGTATCAAGGTTCTTTTGATTTTTGAACCAATTATCTTCTGTCCAACATTAAGATTTTTATGTAATTTTTTCACTATTATGAGTAAGGCTGCCAAAAATATCATTGAACATAAATGTTTTTCCTCATTTATAATCATTTTCTTATGATAGGATCCTAGAAGTAAAATTACTGGTATGAAACTTTTAAAAACTGTTAACATATATGGCCAAATTGTTTTCCATAAAACTTATAGTAATAATAACTGCTTAAATGCCTTCTATATGCCAGATATTGTTTTAGGTAGATTCTGTTATGCCTATTTTACAGATGAAGAAACTAATATCCATTGACGTTACTTGTCCAGAGTCACAAAGATAGCAAAGAGCAAAGTTAGAATTCAGATTCAGAAATGCCTAATTTCAGGAGTTCCTGTTGTGGCTCAATGGTAATGAGCCCAACTAGTATCTATGAGGACGCGAATTCGATCCCTGGCCTCACTCAGTGGGTTAAGCATCTGGTGTTGCCATGAGCTGTGGTTTAGGTCGGAGATGTAGCTCAGATCCCGTGTTACTGTGGCTGTGGCATAGGCTGGCAGCAGGTGTGGCCCTAAAAAAAAAAGGACCAAAAAACCCAGAAATGCCTAATTTCAAAGCTTATGTTATTGCTTGTGAATTTAAAAAAATATTATCAAATTTTATATATATATGAGAAATTTTATATATATATAAGAGAAAATGTAGAAAATACAAGTACAAAGTAGATAAAATGAAAATAAATTACCCATGAATCCATCACTTTCAACAACTTAATGTATTTTATCAGTCTTTTGTTCCAGATAAAAATTCTGGGTTAAAAATAATTATAACTTTGTATATATAATTTTGTATCCTGCCTTTTTTTACTTAACATTTTTCAATGCTGACCCATACTCTTCAAAAACATAATTATAACAGTTGCATATTATTGTCAATGGGTGTTACCATGTGGATATTTACAGTAGTTCTGCTCACCTGTGAATTTCTTTTTTTCATTCTTAGGACCCTCCATCTCCCATGAGGCTTATAGAGTTCAGTGTTGGGAACCATTCTAATCTTCAAAATAAGTCACCATGGTGGATTGAAATCTTCACAACTTGAAAGCATTCCATCAAATACTTGCTGTGCAGATAGATGTTTCAGGACTTTACAAGTTATTTATTAGCTGAATTCATCAATCTGGTAGCAATTAATTCAAGCCAGTCTTCCTCTCTTTCTTTATTTCCCCTCCCTCCATCTATGAAAGCCTAAATGCAATGTATATATATATCTTTTCAAAGGCTCTTTTCATTCCTCTTGTCAGGTAAAGCAGAACTCAAAAGACTAAGATTCTTTGACTTCCCTAGAAAGACTGTTTAATCATACCTGTAGGGTCTTTGTTGTATTAAGGGGAATCAGACTATGCTTGCTGTTTGTATGCATGTGCATTTATAAGCATGCATATATGCAGCATATTTACACAAAATTCTGCTGTGGTGTTGTGAAAATCAAGGTTTAAAAAATCTGAAGTTTTTACTCAATCATATTTTTCCTAAATAGCAATTAAATATTTGCTGAGCTGTGAACACCTTCCCCATATCAGGTACCTAAAATTCAGGAGGAAGATTCAACACTGTGATTTAAGGTCCTTGAATTGGGAATTGAACAGTGTAAAACCTGTTCTCTGTAATAGCTATGTGGTGTTCCTGAAGGCACCACAGCTAGTAGAGATCAGATCTCTACTATATTTATCATAATGATTGGTGTTTTAAAGACTTTAATGCCAGACTATGGTAAAATTCTCCAAAAATTTTTATTCTTTTCTATGCTACCTAGCTTATTTTAGCCTTTATGAATTACTTTTGTGATGAAAGAAAAACTGTAAGCCTAAATTATGACCCATTGGTTTTGTTAAGGGGTTTAAGGATGATTTTCAGGTTTAATTATAATACTGTTAATAATGGTAAACTTCCACAGTTGAAATTAGCCTAAGAATTTAGCACTAAAGATGTGTGTTTTCATAACAGGGATTAGTGATCAGATAGTGAAAACCTAATAGTAATATGCCAATTCTTTCTTTTTTCTTCTTTTTTTGTTTTTTGTTTTTTGTTCTTTTGTTTGTTTCAGTAGTAGTGCAGCCATTTAAGGTAGTTTACATGGATTTCCCGATTTATTTATAAGCCTTTCTTTTAGTCCTAGTGCCTGAATCAATGAATATGGACACTAATGCTGCTTCTCTATAATAATAATGCCTAAGAGTATTGATAGTTTTCATTCTCAGTGATTGCTTTAGTTGCCAGCTGCTAACAACAGAAGTCCTAACTCTGTTTACAAAGATCAGTGAGTTAGAGGCATCTTACTGATATCAAGTTGTTGAACTCCTAGAGGGATATTAAGTTTGCTAGATTACTCCCCTAAAACCTTTTTTAGTAAAAAGAGTTGCCTGCCACAAACAATCGGTGTTCAGGTTTCAGTGGAGCTATGAATGTGACCAATCCAGCTACTTAAAGCAACAAAAGACCTGTTCATTTGAATCCTCTAGTTAATTTTGGTCAAGGTAAGACTTTCAGCATAAATTAAATGGGGTATGGCCAGCATTTCATTTGAAAGAATACTAGATATGACTAAATATGTTAGGGCCAGGGACTGTTTCTCAAACTCAGAAGCCAATAAGTACCCTAGAAGACTATGCATACTGGGTTTCATGATGAAATCATGTATGTTCAAATGGGAAGATTTTTTCCCCTTCCTCTTCCCTTCAAAACACTTTTGTTTGGGTTTATATTGAAAGCTTATTTGATCACTCACATGGTCTTATGTTTGACAAGCCTTGCCTTATATTCATATAGAAATGTACCTTTCCTAAAGGTAGGGCTATTCCTTACTTCATAGCCAGTTGGCCTCAAAGCAATCTTTCCCTTTCCCATCCATCATCTTCTGCCGAGGGTTTAGGTAGAATAGCTGCTAACTATGATTCAAAGTCAGGAAGGAATCAAGAACTTGTTTGATGAATAGAGTGTATCAGCACTCAGAAATCAGGTCATAAAAGGCAATATCATAGAACTATAAGGAAGCACTGGAAAGGTAAAACTCAGGAAAGCTATAATGCAAAGATGATTGTTTAATGTCTTACAGACTTACACTGTCTTCTAAAGGCCAAATAAATCAGGGTTGTACCTGGGGGCTTAGGAAAATAAACCCTGTTCGTATCTCTGAACCTTGAGTCCACCAGTTTATAGACTCTGATATTATCCCTATTACAGATCATTGAGTACTGACTTCTATACCTAGACACCCCCTCCCCCACAATTAGTTGACTCTTTATAAATAAGAAAGAGAGGTTTGTTTGATAATTAAATACATACCCTGATCTGGCTCCTTTGCTTACTTTTCCTTTGGGCCATGTCCAATAACCTCTGTTGGATTTCATTCCCCAATCTTTGGTACCCATCTTCCCCATTTGCAAAACAAAGACACTAATTGTTAGGATCATACAGGTGAAAGGTGCTATGGTAACTCCCCAGTGCTCTTATCTATCTTTCATTGCAGGACTGGAATGAAAAGTTTAACCAGAACAGTATTTTTAAACAGATCAGTGTGCTCCATTCTTTCTTCCATGCTGTCACTGATGATTGTTCTTGCAGAGCTTAGAGTACTTTATTAATGTTATTCCATTCATTCCAACAGTGTCCTTGGAAAGAGACAGAATAGAAATTCTTTTCCTCACAGTCCAACCTGAAAAAATTAAAGGCAAATGAAATGAAGTGCCCTCCAAAAGCAAAAAGCTGTCTGGGACAGAACTCACAGTTGCCATGTCCAGTGCACTCTTAGAATGACTTGGCTTCACAGTATAGGAATAACCATGGAGCAGCTTAGAACATAAGAGCAAGTAGGGCAGGGTTACATTTCAGAAGAGTCTCACTTTGTCCAAAATCTGAAAGTATGCAATTAATACGATTCTTATTTTCTGTGTGATAGAAAGGTAACATGTTCTTGTTTTCCCCTCTTCCCCCGTGTGACACATACACTTTACACAGCATGGCATCAGCCAGTGCTGTTATGTCCTCTGGCATCCATAGAGCCCATCCTCAGGGCTGTTTTTATCAGGGAAAAGAGTATGTTTCCCCATGTTTATGCCAAATTGCATAAAGTGTAGACATTGAGATTAATGACGATTTAAGCACAATCCTAGCAGGTTTGTTTTAAGAATATTTAATATACATTACTATAATGTGCATCTGGAATTTAACATGGCCCAAATTCATAGGAATGTAACAGTCATGCAAAGCCTGTCCCTTTCACCTATCATCACACATATATACATGAATGCACACACACACACACACACACACACACACACACACACACACACACACACACACACACACCATGCCCCCAAAGCAGGCTGCCTAGTCATCAGGAACAAATACTCTAAAGGAAGGAGTCTCTGTCCTCTCATTTTTGAAAAAAAGTCCAACAGTCAGTGCAAGTGAAGAATATTCCATTCATACATTCTAGAACTTTTGCTCCTAGGTACTTGATTAGTGCAAAAGACATGTACTGTGCCTCTATCAGAGTCACAGAAGGCATTGTTAGACCTTTCCTCAAGTCTCATGTTCTTAGAAAAGTCATGAGTTCCATCCAATCAGTAGGAAATGGTTTATGAGGTATGGTACATCTGCATTTCTTCAACCATAGCTATAATGTACCATATTAAATTATAGTCTTTTGCATGCAGGTATTATGTAACATAATAACGAATGGATGTCTCCTAATAGCATGCAACCCATGACTGTTTACTTCCCCAAAAGGGCTAGGGCTGTGTCCCACACAGTGTTCAAGACTATTAAGTATATTTTTTGTAGCAGCCTGGTATATGACCATCAGTAGATTGAGTTATACATGGATGTAACATATCAGGAAATAGATTCTTAGTAGAGAATGATTAAAGGGGAAAAAAAAAACAGTAAGATAAGATACATTTAAGGAATAATGGTTGTCACCCTGCTGGCTAAATCAGCAAAGGGACGCAGCAGGAAAGCTGGCACTGGGTCTTAGTAATATATGAAATGAATTGGAAAGCCAGAAAAACTAAAGCTCAGAAGTTAAGCTCCTGTTGCCAATTTGTTACAAATCCCTTTTTCCACCAATCTGCTCAAAGTGATTGTATAAAATATTCTTAAAACCATGTGTCTTGCTACAGAAATACCCCAAAATACTAACTTTATCTTCCTAAGTCCTTTATTAAAAGCATATGCATAAAATTGTCGTTTCTTTTATATATTATGGTTTTGTAAACAATGTTGGTAAAGCCTAAAATTTCAGACCACTTTGATGGAAGTTTCTATATATCTCATTTCGTGGGTATATAGTGTATTCACTCCCAGGTTGATTGGTATCTGTGGTATGTAGACACCTATGTAATATCTCATCTTCCAAACACCCCCTCCAGCCCTATGCTCAGTATTCCTCTCTTATGTTCCTGTGTGGATATGAGTTGTGAAGTCAGCAGCAATGGCTTTTAGATAGAATGCTGACTGGTCTAATCATGTTCAGTCTCTGCTCAACCTGACACATATTTTGCCTTTCCAACTGTTATTATGATAAGTAAAAAGAAAAAGAAAGAACTTATGTGCCTAAGGGTGATATGAACTCTGGTTTGCTTTTTCTTGCACTGAAGACTGTTTATTATTCTCCAGACGTGTAACCTAAAAAAAAAATACAACGATCCTGAGAAAAGTTTACAGCAGTCCACCTGCTCCTAAGTTACATACACATTACCCTCAGAGAAATATTTGGAGAGACCCTTATTAAGTAAGCCCCAAATAATGTTCCCCTCAGTAGATGCTCCATTTGCACACACAAAAAAATTCCTTTTCAGACAAAATTAGCTAACAGGAAGGCAGAAGTCACTGAAAATGCAGAGCACAGAAAGCTGAAGTTTGGAACAATAATTGCTGACCATAATTAAATAATGGAGAACTTGAATCACTTTGGAGAGGCCTAAACCATAGAGGTTAGACTTCCATAAACTAGAAAGAAGTCTTTTATCCCAGTTAAGTTTATTTTAAAAGTACTTACTTTCTGGAGTTTCTTCTGTGACGCAGTCAGTTCAGAATCCAGCTGCAGCATCTCAGGTCACTGTGGAGGTGCAGGTTTCATCCCCAGCCCAGCGCAGTGTGTTAAAGGATACAGCATTGTTGCAGCTGTGGCATAGGTCTCAGCTGCAGCTCAGATTCAGTCCCTGGCCTGGGAACTTGCATATGCCACAAATGCATCCATTAAAACAAAATACTTTTTCCTAGGTAAAGACTCCAAAACATCTCAGCTGAAAATCCCATTTCATTTATTCCAGTGCATCAGCCATAAACAGCTTTAATTTACATCACAAATACAATGTAAAAAAATCAAATACTAGAAACAAAGAACCACTAATTTCTAGATTTTAAAAAAGGCAAAAAAGAGGAGGCATTTATATAAGAATTGTATTTCAGTAGGGAAGTTACTGAGGAAATTCAAGGCATAGACATTTAACAGGAAGATTTAATTTATAGATACAGATATAAAGATATAGGTATAACAGTTTATACAAGAATGTGTAAACATAGGGATATATTTTCTTCATAATATAAACAAATTTTAAAAATTTTCTCATGAGGGTTCTATAAGAAGTAAACAATCAAAGGTGAATACTGGGGGAAATAAGCTAATATGAGAAACGTTAACATTTTAACCTATATCCCACTTTATTATCATTTCCCCTAAACTTTGAAGCCATCTATCTTACACCTACATATTTTCAATCTAATAAGATTGTAATTTTGTTAAGGATAACATTAACTTACCTCTTCTATTTCTATCCTATTAGTTGACTGATCCAGAGACAACTTCAGACAACTCCAGAACCATTTGGAGCATCTATTTCTAAACATTATTTTAAAATACTTTCATTTGCTGTGAACTTAGAAAGTTTTCTACATTTCATTCACCTGAAAGTTCTGTCTGTTCAGCCAAAGTCATCAGAAACAATTTGCCTTTATATGATTATTTTCAAAGGGTGTAGACATTGCAATCCTAGTTGATAAATAAAACAGTGTATTTGGAGTCTTTCTAGTGTGACCCAATCTAGCTTTAAATCTACTTCTTTATAATAATTCTGTTATTAGCTATCATGTTTGGGAACACTATTGTCAAGAAAGAAAAGAAGAGTAGTGGAAAGAGAGGGAAACGACTCTTTTGAGATTGCCTTAAATCAGGGACCCTATACCTTATTTTGGTCATGCACACTTTTGAGAATCTAAAGAAAGCTATGGATACTATTTATATAAAAGCACATACAGACAGAGTTTTATAATTTCAGAGGGTTTACAGAGACTCTGAAATATGTTCATATACCCTAATTAAGAATTCCTACCTTCAGCTATGTCCCATATTTATAGAATCAAATAAGTGAACCTGTGTGTGACACTGTGTTACCAAACTGGGCTAGAGTTACCAATTAATGCAAACTCTATTACTGAGTTTATTATATTTTCAGAATTTGCTATTTCCATATTCATCTACTCCATTACCTTAGGCTCTGGAGCAGTTGGATGAGCAGCAGAATGGTTGTTGCTAAGGATATCAGAGAGATGGGCTGTGTACACAGCAGGTACTATATAAAGTCCTCTTTTCAGACAACAGAGGACCAAATGTTTCTCATCAAATTAGAGGAGTTTTAAGATGACAGCTGTTGGAGTATTTAGCTCATGTCAGTGTTATTTTTAGTGACATGACATTGGTTTTTAAATGTCAGAAATGAGTTTTTAAGGAGAATTTTCTATTATAAGCATTATGCTCTTTTTTACTCTCAAACTCCCTGTCATTTATTGGATTTGTAAATTGCATGCCTAAAGTTTAAATAGCTCTTTCAATGTGTGTATTTATGCTACGTGGCACTGGTTCTCAAAATGGAGACCATAAAGAACCATCCAAAAGGAACATGGGGAACAATCTCTGGATCTCTGGGCCAGAAACAGTTCATTTTGCCTCTAACCAGAGTTGAAAAAAACTGGTAATTCATGGAGCAAGATCTATAGGGCTCACAAGGCTATTACGTAGTGAGTAATAAAGAAAAGTATGCCTTGACTGAAGGTTGCTCTGGACCTACTGAGCAAAGCTTAAAAACAAGCCTTATGAAGATCAAATTGTTCACAAGTAACTTCACTGTGTCCTAGAACAAAACTCGATAATATTAATGGTAATAAAAAATATCTAGCAGCCAACATGATAAAATTTGCAGTATCTGACATTCAATACATAACCACCAGGCAGTCAAAGGAGCAGTAAAATAAAACCAATAAATGAAATAAAAATTAATGTTAAAAACAGATGTATATGTGACAGAGATAATAGAATTTGTAGAAAACAAATGTTAAAAAAGTTATAATTATATTCCATATATTCAAAAAGGTAGAAAACATAAGCATGTTGAGAAACATGAAGTGGAATACTGTTGTGTCTCAGCACTAATGAACCTGACTAGTATCCATGAGGATGTGGGTTTGATCCCTAGCCTCGCTCAGGGGGTTAAGGATCTGGCATTGCCATGAGCTGTGGTGTAGTTCACAGATGTGGCTCAGATCTGGCGTTGCTGTGGCTGTGACGTAGGCTAGCAGCCACAGCTTCAATTCGACCCCTAGCCTGGGAACTTCCATATGCTGCACATGTGGCTCTAAAATGTGAAAAAGAAGAAGGATAAGGAGAAGAAACATGAAGAATATAAAAATTTAACTTCTATAACAGTGAAAGAGATGAAAAATGTGCTATACAGTATTAACAGATCATTAAAAACTGAAGAAAAATGTTAAGTGAAGTTGATTACACAGAGGCTTAGATTAGAAACAATCTGTCAAGAAGAAAAAAGAGCTGTGCGACAACGCCAACTGCTTAATAAAAGCGTAACTGTTAGTCTTAAGGGGAGGATGCAGAAAAACATTTGAAGAAACAGTGGCGGGAGGAGATAAATTCCAGAATAGTGGTGTGAGAAGCTCCAGACACTTTCTCCATGAAAAATTATTTTTTAAACAGCCATTTTAAATGTCTCAGAATTCTCCTAAGAACATAGAGCAAATGAAGAAAGAATGATATAAGAAAATCTACTAAATTTCACTACTTACACCAAGACTATGGCATTTGAAACATAACCTGCTCCCTTCATTTGCCCCTCTCACCAGCTCAGCATATTGCAAGCTCTACTCCAAGCAGGTGTAGCCAGGAACACAGGGCTCCTTCTCCCAAGTTACCAGGGAAGGCTATGGTATTTCCCCTAGAGTGGTAGATCACCTTCATCCCACACTCCAGTTCTGTGTGGCAGAAGCTCTATCCTAGGCAAGAGTGGTTTAAAATTTGGGGACTATTTATCCACCAGCCCACAACTGTAGGACAGAACTTCCACCCCATGCAAGGCAGGCTGGGAATACTAGTGTCTGATCATCCTCATACAGACTTGCTCATGCAGCAAGGAGAAGCAGTCATGGAGAGAGCACGAGGAAAGGTAAGCCAAAAACACCAAAGGTTACTACCCCCAATAAGTGCCCTGCTCATAAAAGAGAAGTTTCACTCTGAGAGAGTGGGCCACTTTCCCTGTCAACTGTTCTAGAGCAGTGGTGCAGAAATTTTGCCCAAGGATGAGAGGTAGGACATAAGAACAAATAGCTCAATGCTCTCCCCAAAAGAACATAATTTATTTGGAATACAGTGTAGGGTAATTCAAGCCTGAGGGTGCTCTTAAAAGCAATGGAGTTTTTAGTAGTAAGCAATTAAGATGCTATAGTTCCATTAGAGAAATATGTTAAACCATAGACCAGCTAGATGTTTAACAGAGAATCATGGAAAGAGACAACTGAAGGGGAGTAGATTTTGATACCCCAAAATATGACTCTGGCATATTTACTATTTTAAGCTGGTTATTGGAAAAAAAAAAAAAAAAACAGCAGACATGAGAGAAGTTCTTAAAACCGAGCAGGATTTACCCTTTTGTAAGATATATTTACATTTATAAGTGAAATCTCCATTTGTAAACGTCTCCCTTTCTGTACCAGGAAGAGAAAGATGATGCTAAATCTCTAGAAACTCTTATTAATGGAGAAAGCAATGACTTCAATCTATGTAACTACTTTATCCATGTTTACTGTGCTTTTCCTCTTAACTTCCCATAACTGACCACCCCCAATATCTTCTTTTATCTTTAGATAAAGACAGTATTTAAGGTGATGGCTTCACCCACTTCAGAGAATTTTCAGTTTTCTTGTGTATCTCCTATGTATTCAGGAGGTATACATGTTATTAAGCGTTTGTTTGTTTTTCTCTTGTTAATCTGTCTTACATCAACTTAGACCAGTCAAATAACCTGTTAGAAGAAAGGGAAAATTTTTCCACCCCTACATAGCAAATAAGAGCCCTCCTGTGGTAGGAACAAATTAAATTGGATCAGACTGTATAACACTTTATGACCCAGGTCACTGTTTTAATAGTGAAATTACCCACCAATTAGTAGAGGCAAATGGCTGGGTATTATACTAACAGAGGCAGACCGCTTAACAGAGAAGAGAGAAAGAGACAGCAATAAAAGGACCTGCTAAAACCATGTGATTCCATGGGAACTGTATTCATGCCCAAGGCTGCATGCTCTGAAGAGAGACATCAGATACCTCACATTTCAGCAAAAACAGACTTCACTAAAAGAATACAGCCAAGGCTCTAAACAAGAAATAACCAAAAAAAAGTAAGCCCCAAAGACAAAGTAATCAGTACCCCCAAATCACTGCAATATATTATCAGAAATGTCCAATTTCCAATAACATATTATGGAACATGCAAAGAAAAATGAAAGTATGATAAATACATGGGGAAAAAAATCAGGTAATACAATCTGCCTTTGAGAGATCCTACATGTGGGACTTAGCAAGCAAAGACTTCAAAGCAGCTGTAATAAATATGCTCAAAGAAATAAAGGAAACCATGATTAAAACAAAGTATGATGATATTTTTTTCCAATAGAATCAATAAAGAGATAAAAATTTATTAAAAATAAACCCAACAATAGGAAATTTTGGAGTTGAAAACTAAAATAATTGAAATGAAAATTTTACTGAGGTGCTCAACAGTATATTTGAACTGGAAGATGAATCAGCAAACCTGAAGACAAATGATATAGATTGTGCAATCCAGAAAATAAACAGGAAAAAGAATGATGGGAGCAAGCTGAAGGATTGATGTAAGGCATCAGTCTTTATTTTCCAAACTTGAAACTTAGGATCGGAAGAGTGATGGGCTTTGCTGGAAAATACTTGAAGGAAAAATAAAAACCCATGGATACCTGGGACAAAAGATATGGTTAAGACAATATACTGACTAAAGCCTGAGAAAAAAAGCTGAGGGAGACTGGAAAATTTGGACATCCAAAATTACCTATGGAGGAGTTACCATGTGGCGCAGCAGAAACGAATCCAACTAGGAACCATGAGGTTGTGGGTTCAATCCCTGGCCTTGCTCAGTGGGTTAAGGATCTGGCACTGCCATGAGCTGTGGTGTAGGCTGCAGATGTGGCTCAGATCTGGCATTGCTGTGGCTGTGACGTAGGCCGGCAGTTGTAACTTTGATTTGACCCCTAGCCTGGTAACCTTCATATGCCTCGGGTGTGGCCCTAAAAAGCAAAAAAAAAAAAAGGACATATGGATACAGAGGAATTTAGATACCCATATACATGCCCAGGGCAGGAGAGAAGTTCTAAGCTTCCACCTTGAGTTTATGCCTAGGTTTAGTGAAAGCCTGTTAAAGGAGTGCCCCAGCGCAAAGCCAATCTGTAAAACCTGGAAGAGGTATTTGGCTGGGAGAGTGGTTTATTCTTTCTTTCATGTTAGTTTTGTTATCCCTTATTTTGTCTTTATCTCCTAGCATTCAAGAAAAACATTAGCTGAATAACATGAGCAAAAGGAACAGAGACTTCAGTGACTACAAACAAAAATGAATACAGAGTATAAAAAGTAGTTTGTAAAAGTCACTAAACATATAGTGAAATTATTTTAAAATTAAAATAGCACAGTGTAAAATATCCACATAATAAAAATAATTAGCAAAGGAGGAATAGGGGAAGGAATAAGAATGAGACACAGAGAAAACAACGAGTAAAATGGCATCATAAATGCAACTGTTTCAATATTTTTAAAAAGTCACTAAACAGACTACAACAGCATTCCAAAATAAAAAGCAAAACCTACTATTATGGATTACATTGTGCCCCCTCAAAATTCATAAGCTGAAGCCCTAAATCCCATTGTAATGGGATGTGGAGATAGGGCCTTTTAAAGAGGTAATAATTAAGGATAAATGTGGGAATAGTGGTGGGGTCCTAATCTGATAGGACTGGTCTTTACTGAGAAGAAGAAATGCCAGGCACGCACATGCACAGAAGAAAGGGCATGTGATGGCACAGTAAGAAACTGAAAGCCAGTGAGAGAAGTCTCATCAGAAACCATCCCTGCCAGCATCTTAATCTTGGACTTCAAGCTCTCAGAACTTTGATTAAAAATATATATATATTCTTTAAACCACTCGGTCTGTGTTATTTTATTATGATACTCTAAGCAGATTAATATACCTGGGAAAGAGAAAAATCTCATTTACAGACTTGCCACATGATAATACTCAAATGCCCAATTTTTTAAAAGGCATTTTTTTTAAAAAGGAAAGTATGGCAAAAAGGAAGAAATCCACTGACAGGAAGAGATGCTAAAGAAGCCCAGATGTTGAACTTACTAGTTAAAGACCTTAAATCAAATGCCATAAATATGACAAAAGAGGTAAGGAAATATGGACAAAGGATAAAAGTAAAGCAAAAATTTAGGTATAAAAATGAGAAGTATCTAGATTAGTCAGATCCTTAGAGATAGAAAGTAGAATAGTGGTTGCCAGGGATTGGGAGGAGCAGAGAATGGCAGGGTAATGTTTAATAGGTACAGAGTTTGAGTTTTACAAGATGAAAAGAGTTCTGAAGATGAATATTGGTGATTGCACAACAATATGAATGTACTGTACACTGAACTGTACAGTTTTAAACCATTAAGAAGTTAAATTGTATTATGTGTATTTTACCACAATAAAAAGCTTTCAAAAAAAAAACAACAAAAATATAGAAATTATAATAAAATAACTAAACAGAAATTCTGAATCTGAAAGTAAAATAATTGAAATAAAAATTCAATAGAGGAGTTTAACAGCCAATTTAGCAGGGAGAAGGAAAAAAATCAGTGTACTTGAAGACAGAAACTTTGAAATTTAGTCTGAAGAGTGGAAAGAAAAAAGAATGAAAGTGAACAGAACCTAAGCGATGTGTAGGAGACCATCAAGTGGACCAACATATTTATTATGGAGGAGAAGAAAGAGAATAAGGGGGAGGAGGAAGACAGGGAAGAGGAAGAGAGAAAAGGACACAAAAAATATTTGAAGAAATAATTTCTGAAAACTAAACAAATTTGACGGAGACATGAACTTACAAAAGACTGACAAAAGATTAATTGACTCAAAGCAGGATAAATTCAAAGAGACATGTTTTGAGACATAGTATAAGCAAACTGTCAAAAGCCAAAGAAAATAAATCTTGAAAACAGCAAGAGAGAAGTAACTTATCACATACATGTGATGCTTAGTAAGATTAACAATTGATTCTCATCAAAACCCATGGAGACAATAAGGCAATTAGATGACATATTTAAAATGCTGAAAGAAAAAACTATCAACAGACACAAAGACAAAGGGAACAGAATAGAGAATCCAGAAATAAACCCAGATACCTATAGTCAATTAATCTTCAACAAAGGAGGCAAGAATATAAAATGGGAAAAAAAACAGTCTTTTCAGCAAGTGGTGCTGGGAAAATTGGACAGCTGCATGTAAATCAACGAAACAAGTACACACCCTCACACCATCCACAAAAATAAACTCAAGCTGGCTTAAAGACTTAAACATAAGACAAGATACCATCAAACTCCTAGAAGACAATATAGGCAAAATATTCTCTGACATCAACCATACAAATGTTTTTGCAGGTCAGTCTCCCAAGGTAACAGAAATGAAAACAAAAATAAACCAATTGGACCTAATCAAACTGACAAACTTTTGCACAGCAAAGGAAACCTTAAAAAAAAAAAAAAAAGACAACCTACGGAAAGGGAGAAAATAGTTCCAAAGGATACAACCAACAAGGGCTTAATCTCTAAAATATACAAACAACTTATACAACTCAACAGCAAGAAAAACCCAACAATTTAATTGGAAAATGGGGGGAAGACCTGAATAGACATTTTTCCAAAGATATACAGATGGCCAACAACTACATGATAAAATTCTCAACATCACTGATTATTAGAGAAATGCAAATCAAAACTACTATGAGGTACCACCTCACACCAGTCAGAATGGCCATCATTAACAACTCAACAAATAACAAATGCCAAGAGGGTGTGGAGAAAAGGGTAGTCTCCTTCACTGTTGGTGAGAATGTAAATTGGTCCAACCACTATGGAAAACAGTATGGAGATTCCTCAGGAAACTAAATATAGAACTGCCATATGACCTAGCAATCTCACTCTTGGGCATATATCCAGACAAAACTTTCATTGAAAAAGATATATGCACCCCTATGCTCATAGCAGCACTATTCACAACAGCCAAGACATGGAAACAACCTAAATGGCCATCGAAAGATGAATGGATTAAGAAGATGTGTTATATATACACAATGGAATAGTACTCAGCCATAAAAAAGAACAAAATAATGCCATTTGCAGCAACATGGATGGAACTAGAGACTCTCATACTAAGTGAAGTAAGTCAGAAATAAAATGATGAATACCATATGATATCAATTATATCTGGAATCTAATATAGGGAAGACATGAACCTATCTATAGACAAAAACAAACTCACGGACATGGAGAACAGACCTGTGGTTGCCTAGGGAGAGGGGGAGGGAGTGGGATGGACTGGAAGTTTGGGGTTAACAGATGCAAACTATTGCATTTGAGTGGATAAGCAATGGGATCCTGCTGTAAAGCACAGGGAACTAGATCTAGTCACTTGTGATGGAACATTATGGAGAATAATGTGAAAAAAAGAATGTACATATACGTGCATGACTAGGTCACTTTGCTATACAGTAGAAATTGACAGAACACTGTAAATCAAGAATAATAAAAAATTTGAAAAAACAAAATACATAACCCAAGCATTGGCAGAATTGAAAGGAGAAATAAACAGTTGTACAATAACAGCTGGGAATTTCAATAATGGATTGAATACATACACAGAAGATCAATAACAAAATATAAGAATTATTCAAATTACAAATCTGATCATATATCTATATAATTTATTCAATACATATCATATATATTCAGAGATATATATATCATATATATGATATATGTGGGGGGGGAAACACAGCAGAGAATGCATTCTTCTCAAGGGCACATGGAATATTCTCCAGGATAAACCATATATTAGTTCACAAAAATTCTCATTAAATTAAAAAATTGACATCAGTGAAGTATCTTCTCAGACCATGTATGGACTGAACCATTTCTCCTCTGAAATTCATATATTAAAACCTCAATCCCCAATGTTATGATATTTATAGATAGGGTCTTTGAGGAGGTAATTAAAGTTACATGAGGTCATAGGATGAGGCCTTAATCTAATAGGACTAGTATCCTTATAAGAATAGTGAGTGACACCAGAGATATATTTCTCCATATGCAAACAGAAGAAAGGCCATGTGAGGACACAGAAAAAATGCAGCTCTCTGCAAGCCGGAAAGAGGACTCACAGAAACCAACCCTGGTGGCTCTGCTTGGATATTGGGCTCCCGAAAGATTAGAAAATGAGTATCTGTTGTTTAAGCCACCGGTCTGTGGCATTCTGTTATGTCAACCCAGACAGACTAGTATAGATTGTAAGGGAAGGAAGCTAGAAATTAATAACAGAAGGAAAGTGGAAAATACACAAATACATGAAAATTAAACAAACAATGGGAGTTCCTGTTGTGGCTCAGTCGTTAACGAATCCAACTAGGAAACATGAGGTTGTGGGTTCAATCCCTGGACTCGCTCAGTGGGTTAAGGATTCAGCATTGCCGTGAGCTGTGGTGTAGGTTGCCAGCTACAGCTCCTCTTAAACCCCTAGCCTGGGAACCTCCAAATGCTGTGGGTGCAGGCCTAAAAAAAAAAAAAAAAAAATCCATGGTTCAAAGAAGAAATAAGATAAATTAGATAATACTTAGAAACAAAAGAAAAATAAAACAGAGACCAAAACTTATGAGATGCAACAAAAGCAATGGTTAGAGGGAAATTTATAGCTATATATGCTTACATTTTTTTATTCATGCTTACATTAAGAAAGATCTCAAAGCAAAAGCCTAAGTTTATAACTTGGGGATTTTTTTTAAGAGCAAACTAAATACTGACCTAACAGAGTGAAAATATTATAAAAATTGAAGAAGACAGAGCAAACTAGACACTAACCTAACAGAATAAAAATATTATAAAAATTGAAGAAGAAAAAGAGCAAACTAAACACTAAACTAACAGAATAAAAATATTATAAAAATTGAAGAAGACAAAGACAATAGACAGAATCACAGATATATAAAAGTAAGACTTTGAAGAAAGTAATATTGATAAAACTAGCTAGAATGAGGGAGAAAAAAGAGAAGACACCAAAAACTAAAATAAGAAAGGAGAAGTGACACCATCAAGATGATGACATAGATCATTCCTGACTTCATTCTTCCTCACACAAAGAACAACTAACAACTATTCAAGAATAAGACACCGCTGAGATAATCCTGGAACACAGGGGTGAGGCTGAAGCAGCTCCATGTACCACAGAGACCAAGGCAGACTGCATATACAAGGCTAAGGGACGTAGCTACACCCTAGGCCAGTGCGGCACCACACAGAGAGTTCTCCCACAAGACTCCAGTTTCCCCAATGAGAAAAGAGCCCAGGGAGGACAACCAACACACCTAGCACTGTGGGTCACTTCATGGAAGCCCGTATCTGGTCTTTCCCCAGAGGGATTGCAGGGGAGTCTGCAGGTTCAACCACTGGGAATATGACTGTGACCAAGAAGGGAGTGGGGTGTACAACAACCAGCACACAGACAGTTGGCAGACCACGTTCAAAGTAGCAGTGCTCAAGTAATAATCCCAACCAGTGGCTTTGCTTATCTGCACAACCAAGTTGATGATGTGCTCTGACTAAGGAACTCACTGTGATGCAAATCGGTCTGATTCAGGTCATCAAATGAGAAATTCTGCCAGCCCTAGAGACTGGTTTGATCATGCCCATTCAAGAAGCTAAGTCATAGCCTCACCAGCTGAAGAAAGTATCTTCTAGTCTCATCTGGCTAGAAGGGCATTGCCACTAGGAGTAGCCTGTGCCACCTTCCTGCAGGTCCTTGCTGATGTTAAGAGCCCAGCAAACAGGCACTGACTACTAGCCCTACCCATTGCCTTCTTCTCCGTGGAGACACACTCAGCACCATGGGGATAATAGCCTAACCAAAGAAAGAGACAGCAAATATCCAAACTCCCATGCCAAAAAGAAATAGTACCCCCCACAAAATACATAGAAATAGCCCTCCAAGACTACAGTTTGGCTTCCCTAAACTCACAGAAAGAGGAAAACATAAGCAAGATGAAGCAGCTCAGGAATCAGTCCCAGTTAAAAGAACAGGAGTATTCACGTGCAGCAGCAAACAGACCTCTGTAGTCTGAGAGGCATTGAGTTCAAAAGGGAGAGGGTGAAAATACTGAAGGAATTAATGGTGAATAGCAAGGAATTAGGAGCAGATATGAACAGTAATGCAGATTACTTTAGAAAGGAACTAGAAAATATAAGGAGGAACATACAAAAATTAGAAAATTCATTTGCAGAGATGCAAACTGAGTGAAAGGCACTAAAGAGCAGAATAATAATGCAGAGGAATGAATTAATGACTTGGAAGAGAGAATAATGGAAATCACCCAATCAGGACAGCAGACAGAAAAACAAATGAAAAAACATGAAAGCAATATAAGAGATCTATGGGAAAATATAAAGCAGGCCAATCTACACATAATAGGAATTCCAGAAGGAGAAGAAAAAGAAAAGGGGATTGAAAATATATTTGAAGAAATTATGTGTGAAAACGTTCCAAATATAAAGGAAACTGATATCAAGATACAGCAAGCACAAAGGGCCCCAAACAAGTTGAACCTAAATTAGCCCACACCAAGACATATTATAATAAAAATGGCAAAAGTTAAAGAGAGGATTCTAAAGGTAACAAGAGAAACACAAAGTGTTAGTTATAAGGGAACCCCCATAAGGCTATCAGCTGATTTCTCTACAGAAATACTACAGGCCAGAAGGGAGTGCAAGATACATACAAAGTTCTGAAAGGAAAAAAATGTGCAGCCTAGAATACTCTATCCAGCAAGAATATCATTTAAAATAGAAGAGGAAATAAAGAATTTCTCCAACAAACAAAAGCTAAAAGAGTACAGCAATACTAAACCCTTTTAAAAGAAATGCTGAAAGGGTTCCTATTTAAAAAAAGTAAAAACTAAGAAATAGAATGGAGGAAAGCACAAATGGAAAGCAATCATTCAAATAAGCCAGCATACAGATTTAAACATGAATACGTTAAAAAAAAAAAAACTAACACCTAAAAAGAGAAATAAATAGCAATATGAGTTGAGGATTTTAATACACCACTGTCAACAATGGGTAGATCATCCAGAGAATCAGTAATGAATAAGCAGATCTGAAAAACATTTTAGATCAAATGGACCTAACAGATATATACAGAAAACATTCTATCCAACAACAGCAGAGAATACATTATTCTCAAGAACACACAGAATATTTTCAGGATAAACCACATGTTAGGCCACAGAATAAATCTCAGCAAATTCAAGAAGATTGAAATCATACTAAATATCTTCTTTGACCACAATAGCATGAAACTAAAAATTAATAACAAGAGGAAAACTGAAAAATTAATGAACACATGGAATTTAAACAACACTGTTCTAGCTAGACAGGACTAAGATGGTGGAATAGAAGGACCGGAGCTCAACTTCTCTCATGAAAGCAACAAAATTACAACCAAATGCTGAGCAGCCTTCAACCAAATGGACTGGAAACTTTCAAAAAGATATTCTACTCCAGAAGACAAAGAGGAGACCACATCAAGAGGTAGGAGGGGTGATTACACAATATAAGCAACCCCATACCTCCTGGGTGGGAAGACCCACAGACTGGAAAGTAACTGTATCACAGAGACTCATCTACAGGACTGAGAGTTCTGAGCCCTACATCAAATCCCCACACCTTGGGATCTGGCACTGGGAGAAAGAGCCTCCGGAGCATCTGGCATTGAAGGCCAGTGGGGCATGTGTGCAGGAGCTCCATGGGACATGGGGAAATGGAGACCCCATTATTGAAAGGCACACACAGGGAGTTCCCTTCGTGGCTCAGTGGTTAACGAATCCGACTAAGAACCATGAGGTTGCGTGTTCGATCCCTGGCCTTGCTCAATGGGTTAAGGATCCGGCATTGCCGTGAGCTGTGGTGTAGGTTGCAGACACGGCTCGGATCCCGCATTGCTGTGGCTGTGGCGAAGGCCGGCGGCTACAGCTCCTGTTAGACCCCTAGCCTGGGAACCTCCATATGCTGCAGGTGCGGCTCTAGATTAAAAAAAAAAGAAAAGAAAAAAGAAAGGCACACACAGACTTTCAGTGCACTGGGTCCCAGGGCAAAGCAAAGGCTCCATAGGAATCTGGGTTGAACCTATCTGCAGTTCTTGGAGGATCTCCTGGGAAAACAGGGGTGACTGTGACTTGTTGTGGGGGAAGGGCATTGGAGGCAAAGCTCTTGAGAACATTCGTCAGCCTGCATTTCTCCAGAGGTGGCCATTTTGGGAAAATCTGGCCCCACCCATCAGCACTGAGAAACCCCAGGCCAAACGGTAATCCAGGTGGGATCACAGCCCCACCCATCTGGAAACAGGCTGCCTAAAGACCCCTCAGGCACACAGCCAGTCTCTAATCTCACACACAGACAAAGCCCCACCCACCAGAGGGATAGGAATCAGCCCCACCCGCCAGTAGGCAGGCACCAGTTCCTCCCATCAGGGAGCCTACAGCAAGCCCCCTCCATACCAACTTCAGCCACAAGGGAGGTAGACACCAGAAGTAAGAGAGGCTACAACTCTATTGTCTGCAAAAAGGTCACCACACCAAAAACCTATAAAAATGAAAAGACAGAGAACTATAACTCAGATAAGGGAGAAAGAAAAAACCCCAGAAAAACAGCTCAGTGATGAGGAGATTATCAGCCTCCTGGAAAAAATACCTTAGACTGTTTATGCTGAAGATGATGCAAGACATTGGAAATAAACTGGAGGCAAAGACTGATAATTTACAGGAAATACTGAGCAAAGAAATACAAGATATAAAAATTAAGCAAGAAGAGATGCAAAATACAATAACTGAAAAAATATTCATTAGAAGCAGCCAACAGTAGAATACAGGAGGCAGAAGAATGAATAAGTGAGGTGGAGGACAGATTAGTGAAAATCACTAATGCGGAACAGAAAAGAGATAAAAGATTGAAAGGAAATGAGGAGAGTCTCAGAGAACTCTGGGATAACGTTAAATGCACCTACATCTGTATTACAGGGGTGCCAGAGGGAGAAGAGAGAGAGAAGGGGGACAGAA
The DNA here is from genome assembly GCA_004024745.2 of Catagonus wagneri. NCBI lineage: Eukaryota > Metazoa > Chordata > Mammalia > Artiodactyla > Tayassuidae > Catagonus > Catagonus wagneri. The sequence continues at coordinate 4,795,621 of PVHT020000026.1, forward strand.
AAAATATTTGAATACATAATAGCTGAAAACTTCCCTAACATGGGAAAGGAACCACTTGCTCAAATCCAGGAAGCGCAATGAGTACCATATAAAATAAACCCAAGGAGGAACACTCCGAGACACATATTAATCAAAATGACCAAAATTAAAGACAAAGAGAAAATATTGAAAGCATCTTGGGGAAAGAAATAAACAATACTGTTCTAAACACCAATGAATTAAAGAAGATATTAAAGATGAAATAAAAAAGTTTCTTGGGACAAACAAAAATGAGAAACACAACGTACCAGAAGCTATTGGATGCAGGCAAAATAGTTCTAAGAGGTACACTTATAGCAATACAAAACTATGTTAAGAAGCAAGAAAAATCTCAAGTAAACAACCTGACTCTACACATAAAGGAACAAGCAAAATAAGAACAAACTGAGTCCAAAATTTGTAGAAGGAAGGAAATAAAGATCAGAGCATAAATAAATAAATGAGGTTAAAAAGACAATAGAAAATATCAGTGAAATTAAGAGTTCATTATTTGAAAAACTGGCAAAACTTTAGTGAGGCTCACCAAGAAAAAAAGGAGAGGACTCAAAATAAGAAATGAAAGAGAGCCTGTCACAACTGATACCAGAGAAATACAAAGGATCATAAAAGACTACTGTGAACAATTATATGTAAACAAATTAGACAACATAGAAGAAATGGATAAATGCCTAGAAACATAATATCTGGCAAAACTGAATCATAAAGAAATGGAAAATCTGAACAAACTGATTACTGGTAAGGAAATTGAATCAAAAACCTTCCAAAAAACAAAAGTCCAGGATCAGACAGCTTCACTGGTAAGTTCTATCAAACACTAAGAGAAGGAGTTCCCGTCGTGGCGCAGTGGTTAACGAATCCGACTAGGAACCATGAGGTTGCGGGTTCGATCCCTGCCCTTGCTCAGTGGGTTAATGATCCGGCGTTGCCGTGAGCTGTGGTGTAGGTTGCAGACGCGGCTCGGATCCTGCGTTGCTGTGGCTGCGGCGCAGGCCAGTGGCCACAGCTCCGATTAGACCCCTA
>PVHT020000026.1:4797679-4825175 GCA_004024745.2 Catagonus wagneri
GCAAAAAAAAAAAAAAAAAACCCACTAAGAGAAGAATTAATACCAGTCTTTCTCTTGGAAAACCTGAAGACAAAGGACCTCTTCAAAACTCATTTTATGAGGCCAGTACTACCATAATTTTTAAGTGACAAAGATAACACAAGAAAAGAAAATTACAGGCCAATATTCCTGATGAATTTGGATGCAAAAATCCTCAATAATTTTAAATACTAGCAAAACTGAATTCAACAATACATTAAAACGAACATTCACCATGATCAAGTGTGATTTACTCCAAGGATGTAAAGATGGTACAATATTTGCAAATCAGTCAATGTGATACACCACATTAACAAAATAAAGAATAAAATCCTATGACCAAGACTGCTACAAGATGGTAGAGTAGGAAGACTCTGAGCTCACCTACTCTAATGGGCACACCAAAATTACAACTATTTACAAAGCAACTTTTGAACAGAAACACCAGAATCTACCAGAAAAGATCTTCTACAATTAAAAATATAAAGAAGAACCACAAGACAGGTAGGAAGGGCAGAGATGCAGTATAGTCAAGACCCACACCTTTAGGTGGGTGACCCACAAATGGGAGGTTAATTATAATTGCAGATGTTCTCCCCAACGAATGAGGGCAACAAGCTCCACATTGGGCTTCCAAGCTCAGGGGTCCTGCACTGGGAAAATGAACCCACAAAACATTTGGATTTGAAGGCCCCCATGGCCTTCTGTCAAGAGACTGGGAAGGCAGGGGGAAACAGAGTCTAATCTTAAAGGGCACACAAAAATCTCACACATTCTGGGACCCAAGACAGAAGCAATAATTTGAAAGGATCTTGTGTCAGATCCAACTGCTGATCTTGGAGAATCTCCCTGAGAGGCAGGAGACCAACTGGACATCACTCTGCAGACACAGACACTTGTGGCAGCCATTTTTGTGAAGCTTGTTCTACCATGTGGACACAAGTACTGATTAGTGCCATTTTGGAATCCTCCTTCTAGTTATAAACACAGGGGCCCAGTGCCACCCTCCAGCTTGTTGGCAACCAGTACTGGGATGCCTCCGTCCAAGCAACTAGCCGGACAGGAACACAGCCCTACCTAACCAGCAGTCAAGGTCCATTAACAACCCCTGAGCATAGAGACACCCCTGGACACAGTCCTGTTCAACAGAAGGCTGAGGACATGGTACCATACACCAGTGCACAGACGCTAGAATCGGGACCAATACAAGACCAGTGGCCAGAGACCACAGGACACAGCTCTGCCAACCAGTGGGCAAACACTAGCCCCAGGATCTCCTGGGCCCTGGTCCCACCCACCAGAGAGCCAGATCTAACCTTAGGACAAGCCTCACTCACCAGTGGGCAGGCACCAGCCCAGCAGCAGCTGGACAAAAGCCCCATGACCACTGCAGCACCCCAGGCTGCCATGGCAAGACCCAGCTCAACCACCAGACCATACAACCCTAGGACCCAGCTTCATCCCCCAGGATCTCCAGGACACTGACCACGCATACTAGCATGGACACAGACCCAGGACCACCACAGTTCTAAAGCCTGCCTCGTCAGAACGCATCTAGCACAATCACACTGGAATCAGCCATGGGAACCACCAGGCCCTGGCCCCACACAGCAGCAGGCCAGCATCAGCTTTGGGACACTCATTAACATGCATCCAGCCATGTCAAGAAAAACCCCAATACACTAGTAGGCCAACAATAGATCCAAGAACACTGGCTCCATAACCACTCATCCCAGAATCCAGCTCTGCCCATCAGTGGTCCAGCACTAGACGTAGGACCCCCTGGGATTCTGCTGCCAGCTGCCTCATGACTCAGCCTTACCAACCAGCAGCCAACAGCCTCTGCACAAGACAGGGTCTGGCAAACAACCAGACAAGGGAGCCAACCATGCCTACCAGACCACCCAAAGCAGTCATAACAAAAGGACCCACACAGCCCACATTGGGGACACCACTAGAGCTTATAGCTCTGGTGACCAGAGGGGACTGCACTATTGGAACACATAAGACATCTGCTACAAAAGGCCACTTGTCCAAGGTCAGGAAATGTAAACAACCTACAATATACACAGAATTAAAAACAGCAAGTTAGGGGAAATGACAACGTAGAAACATATTGCAATCAAAGGAACAAAATTAAACTCCAGAAGAACTAAGTGAAGAAGAGCTGGCAATCAACTGTAAGATAAAGAGTTCAAGATAACAATCATAAAGATGATCAAAGAACCCTAGAGAAGAATATATGAACACAGGGAGAAGTTTAACAAAGAGCTAGAAAACATAAAGAAGCACTGAGCAGAGGTAAAGAATATAATAACTGAAATAAAAAATACACTAGAAGGAATGAACAGTATATTCGATGATACAGAAGAATGGATCAGCAAACTGAAAGACAGAGTGGAAATAACTGAAGCCAAACAGAAAAAAGAGAAAAGTATGAAAAGAAGTGAGGAGAATTTAAGATACCTCAGATACGAAAAAAATAATAAAAAGAAATGAGGAATGTTGACGAGACCTTGGAGACAATATCAAGCCTAATATTTGCATTATAGGGGTTCCAGAAGAAGACAGAAGCCAAAAACATAATTGAACACATAATGGTGAAAATTCTTCTAACCTGAAAAAGGAAACAGACATCAAAGCCCATGAAGCACAGAAAGTCCAAAACAGGAAAAACCCAAAGAGGACCACACCAAGACACATTGTAATTACAAAGACAAAAATTAAAAATAAACAAAAAACATTAAAAGCAGCATGGGAAAAGCAACAAATTGCATACAAGTGAATTCTCATAAGGCTATCAGCTGACTTTTCATCAGAAACTCTGCAGGCCAGAAAGGAATGACACAAAATATTTAAAGTGAGGAAAGTGGAAAACCTATAAACAAGAATAATATACCCAGTAAGGCTTTCATTCAGATTTAATAGAGAGATCAAAAATTTTATAGACAAGCAAAACCAAAAAGAAATCAGCACCATAAAACCAGCTTTACAAAAAAAGTTAAAAGTATTTCTTGAAGCAAAAAAGAAAAGGCCACAACTAGAATCATGAAAATTATAAGAGAAAAAAGTATATTGGTAAATATATATATATATATATATATATATATATATATGACAGTAAATCAGACAAATAAAATGGACAGACTATAAGAAATTACTAGAAATATAGACTCTCCCAAGACTGAACCAGGAAGAAATAGAAAATATGAACAGACCAATTACCAAAAATAAAATAGAATCAGTAATTTAAGAAAACTCTCAAGAAACAAATGTCCAGGACCTAATGGCTTTACAGGTGAATTCTATCAAACATTTAGAAAAGTTAACATTTATCATTTTCAAAATATTCAAAAAAACTTCAGAGGAAGAAACCATTCTGAACTCATCATATGACACTAGCATTACTGCTATAGCAAAACCAAAGATGTCACAAAGAAAAGTACTTTTGTTTGCCAATATCACCAATGCACATAGATGCAAAAATCCTCAACAAAATATTAAGAAAATGAATCCAAAAATACAACCAAAGAATCATACACCATGATCAAATGGGATTTATCTCAGACATGCAAGGATGGATCAATGTCCACAAATCAATCGATGTGATGCAGCACATTAACAAACTGAAGAATAAAAATTATATGACCGTCTCATTAGATGCAGAAAAATTTTACAAAATTCAAATTCCATTTATGATAAACTATCCACAAAGTAGGTATAGAGGGAACATACCTCAAAGCAATACATGCCATGTATGAAAAACCCACAGTTAAAATCATATTCAGTGGTGAATAGCTGAGAGCACTTCCCCTAAGATAAGGAACAAGAAAAGGATGCCCAACTCACTGCCTTTATTCAACATAGTATTGGAAGTCCTAGCCACAGCAATCAGAAAAGAAAAAGAATAAATAAAAGTAACCCAAATTGTAAAGAAAGAAGTAAAACTGTCACTGTTTACAGATGACATGATACTATATTTAGAAAATCTTAAAGAAGCCACCAAAAACAATTAGAGTTCACTAATGACTTGGGTAAAGAGTCAAGATATAAAAATCTACTGAGTTGAGTTTCTATAAATGCCAAAACTATTAAAGAAATTAAAGAAACAATACCCTGTACCAAAACATCAAACAAGTCATATAGTTCAACATCAAAAAAACAAACAACCCAATCAAAAAATGGGCAGAAGAAAACAAACAACCCAATCAAAAAAATGGGCAGAAGTTCTAAATGGACATTTCTCCAAAGACATATAGATGGCAAAAAACACACAAAAAGATATTCAACACTGCTAATTAAACTACAATGAGGTATTACCTCATACCAGTCAGTATGGTCACCATCAAAAAGTCTACAAATAATAAATGCTGGAGAGGGTGTGGCAAAAAGGGAACCCTCCTACAGTGTTGATGGAAATGTAAATTTAGAAGCACAAAGGAAGTAGCAGGGAGCAAAGCCATATCAGAGTAAGGAGCTCATACAAGACAGTTAAGTTGAATCTATATAAAACAATGGAAACAAAACAGAAATGATAAATAAGAAGATTAATATAACACACTCTTTGAATATATATTTGTTCTTTCTTAGTTTCTCTCAAAGACTTAAATATTACAAAGTAAGAATTGTAACAATTAATTCTTCGGTTTGTAACATATTTAGATATACTATACATAACAATAACAGCACAAAGAGGGGGAAGTGGTAACAGAGCTATACAGAAGTAACATTTCTATGTGTAATTGGAATTAGTATAAATCTAAAGTAGATTCTGGTAAATTGAGTTGTATATGGTAAGCCCTATAGTCTAAAGTAACCAATAAGAAAATAATTCAAAAATATAGTGAAAAATGGAGTTCCTGTCGTGGCTCAGTGGTTAGCGAACCCAACTAGCATCCACGAGGATGCGGGTTCGATCCTGGCCTCAGTCAGTGGGTTAAGGATCCAGCGTTGCAGTGAGCTGTGGTGTAGGTCACAAACGCAGCTTGGCTCCCGTGTTGCTTTGGCTGTGGCGTAGGCAGATGGCTACAGCTCTAATTAGACTCCTGGCTTAGGAATCTCCATATGTCATGGGGTGTGGCCTTAAAAAGACAAAAAGTTGTACAGTTGAAAAATTGACAGAAAACTGTAAACCAGCGATAATGGAAAAATAATAAATAATAATAATTAAGACAAATAGATCAAAAAAGGTGAAAAATTAAAGTGTAATATAAAACTTAATACAGAAGAAAGTAGGGAAGGGAGAGCAGAGGAACAAGAAAGATATGACATAAGAAAAGAAAAAGTAAAATGGCAGACATATACCCAAGTACATTGATAATATTAACGTGAATAAATTAATCAATACAATCAGAAGGTAGATATTATCAATAAGAATGGATAAAGTAATATCCACTATATCTTGCCTACAAGAGAGATAGTTTAGATTAAAAAATAAAAGTAGGCTGAAAGTAAAGATAGGTCATGCAAAATGTGACCTAAAGAAAACTGAACTGACTAAACTATTAACAGCCAAAATACTTTTAAACAAAATTTGTTAACAGAGATGAAAAGGCATACATTTTATAATGATATTCAATGATGAAATTCTGAAATTGTCCCCCCTAAGATCAGGAACAAGACAAAGATGTCTGCTTTCACCACTTTTATTCAACATTATAATGGAAGTTCTAGCAACAAGAATTAGGCAAAAAAGAAATAAAAGGCATTCAAATCAGAAAGGAAGAAGTAAAATTATTTCCATACATATATAACATGATCTTATACATAGAAAATCCTAAAGAATATACACACCAAAAAAACCTTTTTGTGCTAATAAACAAATTCAGCAAATGCAAGATATAAGATCAAAACAGAAAATCACTAGTATACCTGTACAGTAGCAATGAACATTCTGAAAGGAAATAAAGAAAACAATTCCAATTACAATAGCATCAAAATGAATAAGATACTTAGGTATAAATTTAACCAAGGTTAAGACTTGTACATTGAAAACTATAAAACATTGTTGAAAGAAATTAAAGACACAAAAAATGTAAAGACACTCCTAATTGGAAGACAATATTGTTAAAATGTCAATATTACTCAAAGTAACCTGCAGATTCCTTTCAAAATCCTAGTGGCCCATTTTGCAGAAATGGAAAAGCTTGTCCTAAAATTCATAAGGAACTGCAAGGGATTCCTAGAAGCCAAAACAATCCTGAGAAAAAACAAAGTAGAAGAACGCGTACTTCCTGATATCAAAGCTTACTAAAAAAACTACAGTAATCAAATTTTCCTAAGGATAGACATATACAACAATGAAACTGAATTGAGAGTCCAGAAATATACTCTTACACTTAAGGTCAATTGATTTTTGACAAGGGTACTAAGACAATTCACTGGCAAATGGTCTTTTTAACAAATGTTCCTGAGACAACTGGATAACCACATGCAAAAGAATAAAGTCGAACTGTTTCTTACAATATACATGAAAATCAATTGAAAATGGACCACATATTATATAATTACATTTATATCAAATGTTTAGAACAGGCAAATCCAAAAAGACAGGAAGTAGATTAGTGGTTTCCAGGGGCTGGGGGAGGGATAATGGAGAGTGACTACTAATGAATACAGGGTTTCTTATTGGGTTGATGAAAATGTTCCGATATTAGATTTTGGTGGTTATTTAATTTTGTGACTATACTAAAAATCATTAATTAAAATTTTTAAGTGTTATTTTCATGGTATGTGAATTATGTCTCGATAAAAAATTGGCAAAAGACAAAGGCATAAAAGCTTACATACCTTTATGTACATGTGATCACATTCGACATGAAGGCAACCAAAGAACAGCCCCCACTGTTGTTACTCAGACTTCCCAGGGCAGAACCACTGGGCCGACACCTTAACTTGGAGACTGAGTGAAGTGCTGCTCATGACACTGCAATTCAAGATGGTGATGGCAGGCCATGTGCAGACACAATGCACCAGGCACTTCTGTCTGGAGCAGGGAGCAACACGCCTGTGCCAGACTGGCAAGAATTCCTCGCCACCCCCAAGGTTCCCTATGGAGCAGCCCTGCCCACAGCCTGTCAAGGAAAGCCTGAGCTCCACACCATATCTCTCCATTCTTTGATCAGAGAATAAAGCTTTCCTTTGCTTCTGGGGAGAAAAAAAAAACAAAAAACTTTTGTAGGGGATTTAGGGAGGGAAGGGTATGGAGGATTCTGTAAAACTATACAACTCTTCCCCACATCACCTCAGCTTTCTTTTTCCTACTTGATGCAGTGATTCCAGGACCAGGACTACAACAGTACCTGCCAGAACCAGGGATGATCCCTAAGCAAGAAACTAATTATACCTTCAAACCTTTATGCCAGAATTTGTAAGGTCCATTTGGGAAAGATCATATTTTCACCTCATTGTACAAAACTGCAATTGACAATGATTGCAGCTGTATTGCCTAGTGGCTAAGATAGCTCCCACTAGTTCTCTGTCTGTGTAACCCTACTCTGTATGAATGGGAATGGACTGAAAGAAAAGCACTTGCTAGACTCCTACTGCTCTTGACAGCAATCTGTACCAGCACCAACACTGAATCTGATCTTCCTTCCAAAGGTGGAAACGTTTGGGTTAAAATCAATGACAAAGAAGAAAAAATAGCTGAGGGTAAAAAAAAATGAATAAATGGCTTAATGGAATGAGACATCCAACAATGCACCAGTTCCCCAAGAGAGGTTCAAAGGAGAGAAAAATACTGTCTCTTAGCATAACTATACCAGATGCCCAAGAGGGTGAAGCTGTATGTTTGCCCAGACCACTCCCACTTTGGACCATGACAAGGCTGAACAGAAGCCTATGAATCTGAATATTACTGAGAAACATTCTGCTATGATAATGAACAGAATCAACTGTTGGTGGCTGAATGCAACTCTAGTGATGTGCCAGTATATTTGATTCTTAAATTTCAGGTTATATCTACTATAAAAATTATCATTTGGGGAAGAAACTTCTAGGAATTATGCCTAGTGAACTACCAAACTATGCAATATACAACTCGTAGAAAACTGATCACTGCGTGACTGTAAACTTTGATCACTTAATACTTAGAAAGATTCCTGGCCACTGTTGACAGAATTGAGCAGCTGCATGCCTATGATGCTAAAGTGTGCTGTGTATACCCTTGCTTCTGTGCATGTGAAGTTATTTAAAAAATTGAAACAATAAGTTTCTAATACAAATAAGGTAGTAGGAATCATATGGTGAGCTTGAATCCCCATAGGAAATAACCTCACTTTGAGACAAGGAGGACTCAGGGAGGCCTTTATGGAATATTCAGAGTAAATTACATCTAGGTATGACTACTACCCATATAACCATAGTACCGGTGACCCAAGATTTTTGTGTACAAAACATGTAACCTAACCGCACTCAGGCAATTAGTATACAATGGCAACAATATGTCTGGTGGATTGGTCCATGAGATAGAAAAGAGTTGTAAGAGAAATTGGTGCCAGTATAAGCATCAAAGGACAAACTCAATTCACTTTTAATGAATGGCAATCAGAAGAAAAAGTTTTGTTAGCAAGAACAGACCAATTAGAATACTCTTTCAGAAGAAAGGAAAAGAGTACGAATCAGCCTGGAAAGATAATAAGGCTTTTAGTGACCTAAATCAGGCAGATTCAATGAATAATGCTGGACAATGCTAAGACTTGATGCTGGGGAAGCGGCTGTACCCTAACCCCCAACAGGGTCTCCTGACTATTGTAAAACAGATGAGGAAGTAGCAATGGACCAATGACTCTTCACCCAGGGCACACTTCTAGAAACTTTATAGACCTTCAAACTTGTGGCATTTCTGTAGGGGGCAAGAGTAATTTGCATTGATGCGCTCTGCTAGCTCTCATCCCAAGAATGGTCCCCAAAAAGATATACCCTGTAATGCAGTTAGCAGGAACAGGAACCAGGCTGAATTACACTCCTGTACTTGCCAGTGGAGAGATGGGCCCTGCTACATAACAGCACACAATGGAAGCAGTCTCAGTAAAATCATATAAAAAGAAGAGATGACTAGCTTTGTCTCCATACTAGGGACAAAATTTGTATGTTGAAACCCTAACCCCCCTAGTAACTCTGAATGTGATTTTGTAAAAGACAGAGCCTTTAAAGAGATGATTAAGTTAAAGTGAGGCCATTAGGGTGGGTCCTTATCTCATATGACTGACCGATATCTTTACAAGAAGAGGAAAGTAGGACACACAAAGGGAAATGACACCCAGGGTGCATAGGCACGGAGGAAAGACCATGTGTGAACAGAGCAAGAATGTGGCCACCTGCAAGTTAAGAAAAAGTGTCTTTAGAAGAAACTAACCCTGGAGTTCCTTCCTGTCGTGGCTCAGCAGAAACAAATCTGCTAGCATCCATGAGGACACAGGTTTGATCCCTGGCCTCGCTCAGTGGGTTTAGGATCCGGCATTGACGTGAGCTGTGGTGTAGGTCACAGCCATGGCTCCGATCTGATGTCACTGTGGCTGTGGTATAGGTCAGTGGCTACAGCTGCTATTTGGCCCCTAGGCTGGGAACTTCCATATGTCACAGGGGCAGCCCTAAAAAAAAAAAAAAAAAGACAGAAAGAAAAAGAAGAAACCAACCCTGCCAAAATCTTAATCTTGGATTTCCACCTTCCAGAACTGTGAGAAAATAAATTTCTATTGTTTAAGCCACTTAATCTGTGGTATTTTGTTATGAAAACCCTAGCAAATTACTACACATGTGACTTAGAAATTGGAAATAACCAAATCCTGGCCAGTTGTGACAATACACATCCAAAATAACATCTTTTAAATGGGCAAAGGCCAGTTATGCTGGGAAGGTATAATAAATACCTCTCTGATTCTTACTGGCCTGTGGAATAAACAGAACTGTACTATAACCATAGTGTGATATAACATCAGCATTATTGGTAAAATTCAATTAATACAAAAATGGAGATTTACATAATGGCTTTATAGGATGGATTAGTTGCTTCTTCACATCTACCCATATCCTGCACTGGTTCCTCCATGCTGGGCATATTCATGTTAATATATTACTGTATCTTTTATATAAATATTATACTAAATGTAGGAACTCAGAAAAATACAATCATTTTCCTGTAACAGAGCCTCAGCTAAAGGCCAAGAGGGTGAATTTTGCAGGAAAGAGTTCACTTAGTAGGTCCAAGTTGCTCAAAATTTGCACATTCCTATGAGTCTATTTTCATGAATGGTCCTTGCCAATAATCAGGAATTGAGCTCTTGAAATGTTTTAACACATTAAAGTGTTTTTTGTACACTTGGAGCTTTGAAACACAGTGTACCAAGATATCTGTGTAAATAATGTGATTTATGGTGAACTCTAGTTTTTAGTAAGATGGTCTGTTTTGGTAACTGATCAATCATGAAGGCACTGGGTGCCTATGTGACCAAATCCCAATAAAAACTGGGATCTTAAGCAAGTAAACTTCCTTGGCAGATTATACTTCAAAAATGTTGCTACAATCTATAGATAGAGGAATTAAGTGCATCTTGTGCAATTCTACTAAAAGACAATTCTTGAAAGCTTGTACCTGATTTCCTCCAGGCTTTGCCCCACGTACCTCTTCTCTTAGTTAAATTTGCTTCATATTCTTTTGTTGCAATAAATCATAACCATGAATATAATAAATTCTGAGTCCTAATGAGTCCTGGGAGTGGTCTTGGGTATCCTCAACACAGGCATACTAGAAAATATCTAATTAACATAAAAAGGCAGTAATGGAGGAATGGAAGAACAAAATAGATATATAGGACATATAGAAAACAAATAGCAAGAGTTCCCATCGTAACACAGCAGAAACAAATCTAAGATCCATGAGGACGCAGGTTCAATCCCAGCCTCACTCAGTGAGTTAAGGATCCAATGTTGCTGTGAGCTGTGGCGTAGGCCACAGATGCAGCTGGATCTGGCATTGCTGTGGTTGTGGTGTAGGCCAGCTGCTACAGCTCTGATTTGATCCCTAGCCTGGGAACCTCCATATGCTGCAGGTGCAGCCATAAATACCACTTTTCGGTAACTGCATTAAATGTAAATGGAAGAGGAGTTCCCATTGTGGCTCAGTGGGTTAAGAAGCTGACCTTGTCTCTGTGAGAGACGTGGGTTCAATCCCTGGCCTTGCTCAGGGGGTTAAGGATCCAGTGTTGCCATGACTGTGGTGTAGGCTGCAGCTGCAGCTCCAATTCGATCCCTAACCCAGGAAATTCTATATGGTGCAGGTGTGGCCATAGAAAGACAAAACTGTAAATAGAAGAATAACAGCAGACATCAATAAAACACAAGAAACCCAGTGAAGCAACATCTTTATGGTACTGAAAAAAAAAAAAACTGCCAACCTAGAATTCCATACTGGCAAAATGTCTTTCAAAAGCAGAGGTATATTAAAGACTTTTTCAGACACACAAAAGCTGAAAGAATCTCTTACTAGGAGACCTGCACTATAAGAAATGTTAAAAGAAGTCCTTTGGGTAGAAGGAAAATAATACGTGATGGAACCTGGATCTATACAAAGGAATGGAAAGCACCAAAAACGGATAAATTAAAATGACTTTTTTTCTTAGTTCTTTTTATATCTCTTTAAAAGACAACTGTTGAAAACAATAAATGATAACAATGCATTGTGGAATTTAACGTGTAGAAGTAAAATGTATGACACAGTAGCACGAGGCTGGGGAGGAGGGAATGGAAATATATTGCTTAACTTCTGAATCATGAAATACACTGTGAAAAGTTAAAGGTATATAGTATAAGCCCTGAGGGAACCACTAAAAAAACAAAGTGTGATACCTAATAAGCCATTAAAAGAGATAAAATGTAATTATAAATATTCAATTAATACAAAGATGGTCAAAAAAGAGGAAAAGGCAAATAAAGAACAAATGAGACTAACAGAAGGCAAATAGCAAAATGGCAGATTTAAAAACCAAGCATATCAAAATCACATTAAATTAAAATGATCTAAACATCCCAATTAAAAAGCAGAGACTGTTGAATTTGATTAAAAAAAAAAAGGCAAGATCCAGAGTCCCCATTGTTGTGCTTAGGAAACAAATCCAACTAGGAACCATGAGGTTGCAGGTTCCATTCCTGGCGTCACTCAGTAGATTAAGGATCCAGCGTTGCCATGAGTTGTGGTGTAGATCACAGACGCAACTCAGATCTGTTATTGCTGTGGCTGTGGTGTAGGCTGGCAGCTACAGCTCCGATTAAACCCCTAGCCTGGGAACCTCCATATGCCACAAGTGTGGCCCTAAAAAGCAAAAAGAAAAAAGTAAGATCCAACTCTAGCTGCCTCCCAGAAACCCAGATTAAACATAAAAACACAACAGGTTAGGAGTAAAAGGATGAGGAAAAATATAACATATTAACACTATCAAAAGAAAGCTGGAATGTTTATGTTAATATCAGCCAAACAGATTTCAGAACAAAAACATATTACCAGGGATAAAAGAAGACATCCCTTAATGACAAAGGGTCAATTCATCAAGAGAACATAATAAAGGTTTATTTACCTAACAACAAAGCTTCAAAATACATGAAGGAATAACTGATAGAACTTAAAGGAGGAACAGACAATTCCAAAATTTTAGTCATATTTCAATACTGCTCTCTAAATAATTGATAGAAAAAATACACAGAAATTTTTAAATAATAAAAGACCTGAACAACACGATCAAACAATTTAACCTAATTGACATTTATAGACACTCCATCCAACAACAGTAGTATATACATACTTCTAAAGCACACAGGGAAGATTTACCAAGAGAGACTATATCATGGGACATAAAACAAATTTAAAATTGAAAAGGATTAAAATCATATGAAACATATTCTCTGAATTAAATGAGGAATCAATACCAAAAAAGGAATTTAGAAAATCCTATAAATATTTGAAAATTAAATAGCACACTTCTAAACAGTACTAGATCAAAGACAAAATCTAAAGAGAAATGAGAAAGTATCTCGATCCAAATGAAAATGAAAGCACAACATGTCAGACTTTGTGGGGTATAACCAAACCAGTATTTATAACGGAATTTGTATCCTTAAATGCTTATATAAGAAGAAATGTCTGAAATCAAGTGGTGGCCACCAGACTAACAATATTAGTATCACCTAGGAACTTAGATATACAAGTCCTTAGGCCCTACTCCAGACCTACTGAATCAGAAACTGTAGGTGTAAGGCCCAGCTATCTATGGCCCTACAGGTGAGTCTGATGTACATTCAACTCTTGAGAAACACTGCTGTATATTGCTGCTTATTTTTATTGTGCTAGGGTTTCTTTTTTCGAAAAGGAATCTATGCAGTTTAAACTGCTTTTGAAGTTCCTGTTATTAAAAACAATCCAGTTTTGAATAGTCCATTAATTTTGTATCATTCAGAAAATTTCCTGGGCTCAAAGAGTCCTGCAAATGATTAACCCTACAAATAATGCTTCATTTGATAAGAAGATCCAAGCTTCAGAAGACATAGTTACAATTGTTCTTGAAATCTGCAGGGGGGTAGAGGATAAACACCAGTGGGAAATACAACCCCACTGAATAATTCCTACTGTTTATAGTAGGAATTCCTTTCACATGGGAACCAAATGTAATCAATCCCCAATAATGTTTGGTGATAAAAAGGAACAGAGATGCATTAAATCTAAATGGCTGACAATATAAAATTAATTTGCTTGAAATATGGTTTTATACCTACACTCAAATATGAATTTGCCTGACATTTTGGAAAGTCACTTCAAACAAAATATCAAAACCCTAATAAGCACTAACTCAGAAGCACTGATTACTATAGTGGTAAACATCACCTTTCCAACTAATTCAGTCCATCAACATAAAGCAGATCTGGTCTCTGTCTAAATTTGTTGGTTCACATCTTTCCTGGAACAAAAAGAGAAAGATTTTTGGTTGTAATGGGCTTCAGTTACAACTTTTGCTAATCATATTAAACAAAATCGGGAGTTCCCATTGTGGTTCAGTGGAAATGAATCCAACTAGTAACCGTGAGGATGGGGGTTTGATCTCTGGCCTCGCTCAGTAGGTTAAGGATCCAACATTGCCATGAGCTGTGGTGCAGGCCACAGGTGCAGCCTGGATCCTGCATTGCTGTGGCTGTGGCATAGGCCAGCAGCTACAGCTCTGATTCAACCCCTGGCCTGGGAACTTCCATCTGCCACAGATGCAGCCCTAAAAAGCAAAATAAATAAATAAATAAATAAACAAAATCTATACTGTTATCAAAATACTTAACTGACAAGTATAGATGATAATTTCAATAAAAACATGAAAGCAACATTTGCCTTGGAAGAACTGCAGTATCAATTCTATCAATCTGTTTTAATAAGTCTTTAAAAATAAAGGGAAAAATATAGTGAAGTCCTAGTATTCCTTGGCTCAAAGGGAAAATGCAGTCCAGCTTTCCTTCTTCTTCCCCAGCCTCTGCTGACTTTTATCAGCTTTGGTTCTTTCTAAAAAAACTGCCTAATGCTCTTTTCCTGTTTTCTTTTTTTTTTTAAACAAGCCCACAACAGCTGCCTATGAGGCTATGAGAGTATAATCAAGTAATCAGCCAGCCACCACTGTTAAAATGTTTTAATATATCAATGTGAACTGAGATCAGGGTTTTACAAGTAACTTGCAGAATGCAAACATCGATTCCTAAAATGATTTCTCTTCCTTTCAGAAGCCTAAATATGTTTATATAACATATAAACATATAAATCTTAGGGTTTTTTTAATATCACGGTATTTTTCCCATTTTAATACATCTACAATTAACAAACATGCAAAATAACTAAGTTCCAAATCAAAGACCTCCAGTAGAAACATCCAAATTAAAAATGAAGCATTTTAATTTACTTATTGCCCATGAACCCAGCAAAAAAAATCCTTTCCCCCATACCTCAGAAAAAACACCAATTAATTTCTAGGGCACTGATAGCATTAACAGTATTTATCCCTCCCTTGTCAGCATCCAGACATCCCCAGTTCAATCTCTGTAAATTAATGTTACAGTTCCATTGTTGGAAATGCCTCACCATCTTATTCACTGCATTACACTAGGCAAGGCAAATATCAGCAATGCACAAAGTAGGAAATGAGCCATGAAGAACATGATGGCTTGACCAAAGAGCTAAGTGGATCTGCCAATTGAGTGAGGATATTAATGGAAACATCAAATTCCAGGAGGCATTCTTTTTTCATCCTAAATTACCAATATGTATAGTACTAGGAAGTAGAGAGTACAGGAAGGTGACAACAGCTACATACATAAAATCCCCTAGAACTAAAAGCAAACTAAACAAAATGCAAAGTACAGTGGGCCGAAGAACTGATTCCAATTTGGGTTTTATTTGTGGCTACAAGCAACCTCTAAACTGAGGTTCATAAATTAGAGAACAGTTTCAATGCACTGAGGGATCAGCAATTTGCACAAGAACATTATTAAAATATTTTCTGAGAGTTGTATGTGCTTATTTGTTGAATTTGGTGCCGAAAGTCGAGAAATAACTAAATAAAAATAAATAAACCTCAAATATTTCCTTTTTACTATACCCACTTCCAATAATTACAAAGTATCTTTAACACAATTTTCTCTGTCATTCCTCAGGTGAATTAGTGAAACAGAAACTCTAAACACAACTGTAATATTACACCAGAGAATAATTTTCCTTCAGTAACTTAGTCTGTCCCAAAGTATTTCTGCCCAAAATGTGTAGGTGCAACAGGATGAACTTCAGTAGTTAAAATTGTGATCTCTGGAAACTCCTGAATGATTGATTTGGCACCTTCAAAAAATAAAAGAAAAACTGTCATTATAGCAGGATTTTTTTTATAACATTACTTGGAATTCAGTAATTTTATAGCCAGTCACTAGATCTAATATTGACAGAGGACAGAGAGCAATGACCTTTGGACACAAAGTCAGGCTTGGTTAATCTCTTAGTTTATATAATGTCTGCTATCAGAAAATCTTTGATAGTAGTCACACTATGTTCCTACCCACTCACTAAGAAATTCTTAGAATCAAATTGTTTTGTATCCAAGATTTGAAAAATATATCCAGTTATAGCAACTTTTCCCCTGAAGAGTTGTTTCTGTTTCATTTTAAAGGCAGCTGGGGAGTCCCCTGGTGGCTCAGTGGGTTAAGAATCTGGCATTGTCACTGCTGAGGGTTTGATCCGTGGCCCTGGAACTTCCCCATGCTGTGGGAACAGCCAAAAAAATAAAAATAAAAGCAAAGGCAGCTGGAATAGAGAGAATACAGTTCTTTCTAGAAACAGGATCATGCATAAGATTATGGTTTCTCAAGTAGAACCATATTGAAACAAGTGCAAACACTCCTTTGTTATATAAGAGAAAGCTAGCTTTTGAGAAGTCTAGTATAGGGGGAAGGAGACATATGAGGAAGGGAAAGTCAAACTAAAAAGCCATAGCAAGGCTGCCACAGAATAAGATTTTTTCATCTATAACGTCAAAGAGTTAGTACACTAAAGTGTACTAACAGAATTAGAATAAACGATTGCTTTTCTATTCCCAAAGAAAGAAAACAATAATTATTTGGTTATCTCAATGTTCACAATGCTACCTCTGTTATATAAATGGATGATCAAGCAAATCACCCTTTGTCACCATCGACATTTGAACTAAAGGTAATTTTTTATTATGAAACAGCAAAATAATCAATGGCCTACTAAATGCAGCACTCCCTACTGATTTCTTGGTAGCCTCTCCAGGGTTGGCTGAGATTTGGAAACTTTGCAAATGAGAAAATGCCCTAACTAGAAACCATATATTTCTCTTTCTTTTCAATTATGATACAAGTACAACTCATTGTAGAACATTTGGAGAATACAAAAAAAAAAAAAGCTTAGAAATGAAAATGAATCACTTAGAATCCCACTACCCTAAGATAACCACTATTAATATTATGTAATTTAAAATGAAAATTGAAATAGTATTGTGCATCTGTCTAGCCTCTAATGCTGAGGAAAGATTTATTAGGTTCCATGTTAAATCCAAGCCTGATTTTGGTAGTTATAATAGTCATAATTTGTATTAGTCACCTCTAAATTTGGTGATGACATTTTACACTATTCTAATGCTGTTATTTTTTATTCAGCTCTTTTATATCTACCAGATTTTCTGATGTCATTAAATATTTTTCAAAAACATGATTTAACAGTTACATAATATTATGCTATTTTGAATATACAATTGATCTTAAAACAACACAGGGCAGTAATCAGTTAATCCACAAATAACTTAGAGTCAGCCCTCTGAATCCACAGTTCCTTTGCATACAGATTCAACTATGCATGAACTGTGTAATACTGTAGTATTTACTAATGAAAAATATCCACGTATAAGTAGACCCATGCAGTTCAAACCTGTGTTGTTCAAGGGTCAGCTTTAACCATTTCCAAGTAATTTGTTTATATACTTTCAAATTTCCTCTTACATGAAATATAACTCTACAGTGACTATCCTAAATGCTGAATTTCTACATGCATTTATGATTATTTTCATAGTACACTTTCACAATTTTCTTCAATTACATGGCAAAAAAAAAAAAAAACCCTACAGTCTTAAATTAGGCTTATCTCCCTCAGGAAATGGAGAACACAAGTTCTCTCACCATGCCTTTTGAGCAAAAGTCTAACTTTAAAAACTTCTTTTTGCTTCACACTGCAAGGCTTACTTCAGTTACACCAGAGCGCTATCTAGAACTTCAAGTTTCTTGCTGTTTGAGGGCAATGCTCAAGCTCAGGTGGGGAAACAGGAGAAATAGGGAACTTTCAGTCATCTGCAATCTCTACTCAAAAAGGGCCACCAGGAAAACAATTAAAAATCCCCTTCAGTGGGGTTAGTTCATACTCTTCTATTTGAACTCGAAAAACTTTAGAATGGTGTCAAGTATTATTACTAAGCTTAGAGATGACAAACACAAGTTACAACTACCAAAATCCAATTTTAATGTAGATGCAAATGAACTTTTCCTCAGGATGAGAGGCTGGACAGATGCACACCTACCCATCCCATGACCACTCAGAGCCGGCAGCTACTGCCTCATGCTGAACTCACCATGAGGAGTGGAGAACAGACTGAGTAGGATAATAACACTAGGTTGAACTCCATGTTCTATGAGAACCTTTACAGCTTCAATTACAGTATTTCCAGTGCCTGAAATCAAATGACAACCAAATGCATTGGCAACTTTAACATTCATCTCAAAACGTCTTTGAAGTTTCTTTGAAAGAAAGGCAATTTAGTAATCTAGATACTAAGTTATGTTAACACTAGGCAAAACTTCATTTGAAAGTACCTGTTCTTTACCAAGGACATTATTTTCAGTAATGGACATAAGCCATGTACCTTTCAGTTTTCAAATGAATAACAAGCTCTAAAATCATTCAGTATTTGAGATAGCAAGTTTAATACCCACCCTCCACCCCCAACCCTAGGATCTGAGTAAGCTTAGGAAATAGACTAGAATAGCAAAAAAAAACAAATATTACCTCCAAAGGGGATAAATTGAGAAAATCACTGTTATACTCACTGGGCCAAAGAAGGGACATATTTCAATATATTTTCTGTGTTCACATATTTTGCCTCATAAGATTCTTTGCTTCAATATGTTCAATTTAAGATAGAAGCTTTTTAGAGCTTAAACAGTTTGATTAATGTGTATTCTCTTATTATATAATAATAATTCCCTAAAAACTGCACATGGTAACTCCAAATCTAACTGAGAAAAATAAAAAAAAATTTAGAAGTGATTTTTGCCTTTACATAAGGGTACCTAGAAAGCAGGCACTAAGTTGAATTTAAACCCTAACTAAAGGTTACAAATTAAATACAAGATACTCACTGAGAATTGGATACATCAGAAGGACTTTTCTTCTATAAATGTCTGGGGGGAACTTGGCATAATATACTTTGGCTCTTTGTGTCTCCTCGTCACTCTGAATCAGGATCTTTCCAATTCGTATGGATCGACAGCAGTCTCGTAAACCTTGTTCCATTGCCTCACCTTGAAGAAAGAAAAAAGGGATTAGGAGGAGATGGAGTGAAAGTCCAAGAATAGGCCAAAGCAGAGTTTGTTACTGTTATAAATAGAATAAAGACATTGTCAAGATGGAAGTAATTCTTCCTAAGCTAACAGCTTTTACTTCTAATATGTTTATATTTTATACTTAGTTCTGGTCAATGAAAGTAGATTAAGGGATGGTCAATGAACTAGGATAAGCTAATTTTACCCCTGGCTTGCAAGTTTTAGAGCTGTCATGCTTCCATGATCACAGAAAATAAAGTGGTTTATTAAGCTGCTCCCTGAGCTTTTCCTTTTTTTTTTTTTTTTTTTTGCCTTATCTAGGGCCGCACCCGAGGCATATGGAGGTTCCCAGGCTAGGGGTCTAACAGGAGCTGTAGCCACCGGCCTTTGCCACAGCCACAGCAACTCGGGATCCGAGCCGCGTCTGCATCCTACACCACAGCTCACGGCGACACCGGATCCTTAACCCACTGAGCAAGGCCAGGGATCGAACCCGCAAAGTCATGGTTCTTAGTCGGATTCGTTAACCACTGAGCCACGATGGGAACTCCCCTGAGCTTTTCTAATATCAGGAATATTTCACTTCTTTTATTTTAAGGAAACTCTGTTACTGTCATCTGACAAAAATATAAAATATTTATGGAAGAATGGGGGCCATAGACCAAAGGCTCTCCATTTAGATCAAGGTGACACCAGGAGATATCACTTAGCCCCAGTCATGACTTCAATGGCAGAAGCTTTGCTGCGAACAGTGAAAAGTAATATGTTATTCCCTCTTTCCCAAGAGAACCACAACCACAACCACCACCACCACCACCACCCTACTGAACACAGAGCTATTTTTGAGTCTGAATTCCTTCAAGGAAGTGTTCACCAAAAGTCAGTCATTTTCATACCACCTTCAAGACTTTAGGGTACATCAGAATTCTATTTGTACAGTTATTTACTTAATATCTTTCTTTAAATTAATTGTTTTCATTTATATTTAAGAAGAAACTAGATATGACTAGTGAAAATATAAAAAGTTTCTTTCTAATATGTATGAAAATCAACCAATAGCCATTAAATTTAAAAACACCCTATCTATGCATCACCCCAGGTCACCTGGTATGCACTAGGGGTGCGAGGACCATGCAACTGCCCACAGGGCAGGAGCTGGACTGAAACAGAAGATATTTTGCCTTAAAAACCCATGTCCATCACCTTCACTGGTTTTAAAAGGTTGAACAACATTGTCCTGAAAATCCTATCATTGCTTAAGAGCTACCTTCTTTTAAAAGGGGAGCTTAAAGCTCCCAATTTTATTTGAGATATTAGCTTGTTCACAAACGGAACTTCATAGCCAGAGAAGAAAAGGGAATGCTTATGTGTAGTAAAAAAATTCATCTGTTTCCAATGCAAGTAAGTGGGGCTTCTACCATACCTTGGACCTTGTGCAAAGAATAATTAATTGTAAGTTGCTGAATGGAAATAATCATCCCCAGGTATCAGGTGTAGGTCCTAATTACAGGTATATAATTTTGCTACACAAAAGTTGGTTTAGAAGGGCAATCAGTTGGACTCAAACATAAATACATTTATAAGACTAGCAAATGGAAATACCTACAGTTAATCACAGTCACTCTGCAACACAGTCACATACTCATCAAATATAAAACTAAAAATATTAAGTCATTCAGTCCAGCTCCTGACAGAGTAGGACTGTTCCTCACAAAAGAAATTTAAGAATCCAATACAAAGATTTTCTATAATCCGGTGTTCAAAGTTCTGTAGGCCTGAATTTGTGCTATGTTCTAACAGTCTTCAAGCTGCCTTGTTCTCTCCAAGACAGCATCATTGCATCCTCCTATTCTCCTACCCTTCTCTGAATATCTTTCAAAGATGGCTTGCCCATGGGGACAGGCCACTAGAAAAAGATGCTCTGCAGTTAAAATTAGCCAAACTCAGCAATACACAAGCCCATGATTCCAAGGCACCATGAAGAGAGACAACACAAAGGGTGAGATTTAAGCTAAGGCAGGCTGCAATTATGAAAGACAAGCCCACCTCTCTCCTGGAAAATAGCTAACTGTATCTATGCATGCAAAGAGAGAAAATCACACATGTATGCAAACCTACCACTTCTCATTATGCTGACCCCACAATTTCCCTTTTCAAATTTCACTCCTTCATACTTGTACCCTGTTGGGGAATAAAACCAAAGAATTTATCTTTCATCGTTGGAGCAACCTACTTATTTTATAAAGTATCTATGGTTTAAAGCAGATGGATACAGAGCAACTCTTGTCCAGACATACTGTATAACATCTTAGGTTCCCTGTGGAAGTAATAAGCAGTCATGATTTTTCATAGTTATGTCTTAATTCTTCATAAGAAACTTGTGGGGATAATTGGGAGAGGTGGATTTCATTGAGTGGTAATATGCCTTATGATACCATGATATTCACATACACGTTCCTCAGATTGAATTCAGAGGAAAATTGTTGCACTCCAAGAACGCTATAAACCCCATCAATTCAAACTGGGACCCCACTGTGAGCCACAGCAGAAAGCCCCTCATTCTTGTCCCTTTTTATGAGCCTCCGTTCTGCATTAAAAAGCAGAAGAGAAAGGCTGAAGTAATTATCAGGACATGTTCAACCCCTGGTCTCATCCTGAATTTGTTCAAATACGATGCAGCAAGCTCAGCCCCCAATTTTCATAAAATCAACCTTTGGATATAGCAACTTCCGTTATTTACTAAAGAACAAATCAGAATTTGAAATCTCTGAAACAGGGATCCTTGGTTGCTTTCCATTAGAGCAGAACAAAGCACCTTCTTCAATCCCTGTCATTTTAATTTTCTTTTTTACTTTTCATCCTTTTACCTGGAGTTTCAATGCCAAACCAGCCTACCCATTTGTTAACACCAGCAGCTTCCCCACAGAGGTGAAGACAAGCTGCTGGAAATTCTCAGCTCTGTCTCCAATGTGCTATCATCAAAGGCAACACCTGCATACTGAAGAATATTTATTAACCTTTAACTTGAACTGATAAGCAAGCCATTAAACCAAAAGTCATCCACATAAATTTCATTTCTAAATGTCTCAAGTTTATTAAGTTGTTGAAAAGAACAGTTCCATGTAGACTCCTCATTTTGCATACTGGTTTACTCAGACTGCTTTCTTTCTATTTCCCCCAATTCTATCTCAGAATTTTTATGAGAAGAATATGAGAGTAACAGCCCAGGTTACCTGTTGGAGTGGTCACCATGCATTCTTTATATGGTAGCTGATTCAATCCCTCTTCCACAACAAGTCTGATCTAGACAGTCAAAGAAAGAACAAGGTGAGAACTTGCTAAGGATCTGTTAGCTGTAGCCTAAGGGACTGAACACTAGGCAAAAAGTCAGTAACACACTAGGCAAGGATTTAGCCTGTGGTCAAAGGAAGGGGGCCCCTCTCATGTGTTAGAGGCAGAGACAGATCCAAATGTGAGGCTGCTTGCTGCTAGATATCCTTGGTGAGGCACATGATTGCCACTAAAGGCTCAAATATCCCTTCTAATTCTCATTCAGTCACTTTGCATTTCTCGTAATATAGTCCAGCCTATACTATGAGAAATGCAAAACTACAGCAAGTGGCAAGAGTCATGCACGGCAGGTACCCTTGGAAGTAATATAGTTCTGGTTACTCTAGAAATAGTGCCCACTGGGAACTCCTTTAGTATTTTGAGATTGTTAATTTGGATTCTTTTTAACAAAGGCCCACCATAATGCAAATAAAGCCTGAATTTCTTAAGAGGAAATAAATGAGTGGGTGGGGCTGAACCAGCTGACTGAGCTTAAAATAGGATCCAGTTGAATGCATTGGGACTTCCCAGCTTTAAAAAAAAAAAAAAAAGGCTCCTAATTATTTTAATGTATGGTTCACAGGAAAGAATCCATCACTACTAGGAAAAGCCTCCTAAAACCACCAAATATGGTATTCCTATGAGCACCCAGAGCCCACTACAATAAAGGCAATGCTGAGTCTGCAAAGCACATTCTCCCCAATCAATATTATATTACTGACTGAGAATCAGGAACAGCAGGGCCTCATGCTCTGTTATTACAACACAATACCCTGCTGTCATTAAAATGATCAATGCTAAATAGGCCAGTACTTTGTCAACCTGTAGCACCATAGGGTCCAGGAACCTCATGAATACTGTGTGTATATGCATACTCACCTCTAGTCACCACCTTATGTGGAGATTAATGTTGCTTATGAGCAAAGTACAAGAGAAGAAGAGGATCATTTTCTTTGAAGAGCCTAGTTCTCTTCCTAGTAATACTCCTATAAAGAGTCTTATTGCCTGCCCATCTCCTGCAGCTCTGAGATAGAAATCAGTGTGTCCAAGCCTTACGGGAGAACATAAAACCAGAGAAGTGACTAAAATATAAAGAACTCAAGACCTGAGTGCCAGGGAAGCAATCCTGACAAATTCAGGATAGAATTAATATCAACTATAATAGGTCCCTTATGCTAGACAAGACAGCGTACTAGAAATCCTCAACAGCTCCAGTCCCTACCAGAACAAACCCTCCACATCCCCCACCTCTAATATCTAGACCTTCAAATCCAACTGCAGAGAACAGAGAGATCCAAATTACCATTCCTTCAAGTGAATTATGCCCTAGGTCCTTATTACCTCATTTGAATAAGATACAATGCCTGCTCTTTCAGGTAAGCATTTTACAATAACCATGAACTTAACTCCTATTTTCTATAGAATAAAGGGCACAAGGAGAACAAAAGAAAGAAAGAGGGACCATTTTCTACCAGTTAACACCAAGACCTCTGTTTTCCCCACAGCAGCCACTGATACAATTGCCTTGAACGTCCCTTTGGTTTGATAAAAGCCTAAAGACAGCATGACCTAACTGCCACTCCAAGAATGTCAACTACATTTATCTTGATGCAATCCAAGGATTATTACTGCCTGGAAGTTTAAATAGAAGTAGCCTTTGAACTAAGAATACTTAAAGTCAAAAGTAGAATAGGAGTTATCTATAATCTTTTGGAATAAAAATTTTCCCTAGGGAAAATCTAAGTGAAAAGTTTCACACACACACACCCTCCCCCGTTCCCTTTAATAATTTATCTTCTATCTGATTAGACCTATAAGCTTAATAAGTCACTTTTCATTCTTTGCCAAACTGAATACCGAGAACAGTATTTAGACTGTAAACCCCTTGAGATCAGGGACCGTGTCTATACACATTACGACTATATCTCCTCCCCCAACAACAGTCAAGCACAGTGCATGACTCACATGAGTTCAATGTATATTCCATGAATGGATGAAACCACAGCAGAATATGTGTCAACCTCATTCCAAGCACTGAACACACTTAGATATAAACATAATAAGTAAACAATGCTTGCCCAAGACACCTAACTTGCCTTGAGACCTCTCAGATGAGATCAGCTAAAGATAACTGGGCTTGCTCAAGCCTTAAAAGGAAGTCCCTAGGAGTTCCCTGGAGGTCTAGTGGTTAGGACTTGGCAATTTCACTACTGTGGCCCAGATTCAATCCCTGGTCTGGGAACTGAGATCCCACATCAAGCTGCTGCATACCATGGTTAAAAATTTTTTTTAATAAAAATAAATAAAAGGAAGTTCCTGAGCATAGATAGTTCAACTTAGTATTTAACATGTGAGGATACTACAGAAAAGAAGAGGCAAAAGAAATATCCATACCCATGTAAACTATAAGAGAGGTATTAGTTTTTAATGTATTCAGTAGATACCACAAGGGTAACTACTAGGTCTCCTTATGTCTTTGATTGCCTTTTAATGTACCTCACTGCCTTAAAAGAAGGCATTTAAAGCTCAGGATCAGGTTACCAAGATCCACTTGAAAGGTAGTGGTACCTCGGAACTACAGAGGGCAGTGCTTTGAGGTGAATGGGATTTAGGCAAAGCTTTAATGCAACAGTAGAAACATTTTTGAAGTCTAGCAAAATCTGAGTTACTTGACACAATCTCTCTCATCTCCAGAATGCTCTAGGACAAAAAAAGGCACCTTGGCCTACTATGATTATATCACTAAGAACAACAATGAAATGAAAATAGAAAGCCTCCATCTACCTACCAAACGATCCGCAGAAAACATGAAGTCCCCTCTACTGGCTGTCCTAAAAAAAAAGTACAAGTTTTAGTCTAAATTAGAGCGTTAAAGTAAAATTACTTAACATATAGGGTAACACTAAAATTAAGACCTATTACATGCTAAAAGCTTAAAAGCTTATCTGTAACAGACTATTATTGAGACATGATATTTTTCACTAGGATATAGGAACCTTAGTGGAATGACTTGATAAATATCATTTGATATCAACATTAGAGACAGGAATTAAAAAGGTCATGTAGCCTCCCAATGAATGGCTCAAGTATATACTATTCAACCAGTAGATGAACAAGCTCCCCCTGGAAGATGGCGGCATGCCCAGAGCTCAAGAAAAAACTTTGCAGTCAGAAAAGCATGTTCTCCTTATTCTCACCCACCATTCACCTTGATCTAAAACCCTTATTACCAACATAAGTAACCCATCTACTTTGTCTCTAGATTTTTTTTAGAATGAGAATGGTACAAACAAGTAAACCCTCTGTTTTTGCCACTGCTTTCCGGACCTCTTCCTCAAACTATTGATTATTTGTTTCTTTTGCCTATTTTTTCAAAGATCTTATTCTATAGATCTTCCTACCATTTTCCTGTACATTCTGTACAGAAGTTCCTGTACATTGACTAATACCTCTGGTCAAAACTTTCAGATCCTGAGGTACCCAAGTAATAATAATCCACGGTTGCACCTATTTACAAGCTGTTAATCAGCCAGAAGGGAATGTTAGAGGGCTGACATTTTTTTTTTTTTTTGGTAGGTAAAAATCTACTGTTTCTCCTCCTTCTCTAAGTTAAATGATATGATTTAAAGTTTACGTACTTAAAAATCCCCATCTGCCTATCCATAGCATACCTAAAATATTCCCCAATGTAACATCAAAATGGCATATGCAAGCATATATTATCTCAATATACCATTAATCACGACTCTCTTTTTCAAGCTGCATTTACTTTCTCTGACAGGGAAAAGCAATGAAATATCCCTGACACAAATGGCATTAGGTTCTTTAGAGTAACCAAAGTTCTACTACATTATAGATACTAACTCTCTAAAATACAGATCATAGTTGAGCAATAGCAAGAATACAGGTCTGGGAGTTCCTGTCATGGCTCAGCGGTTAAAGAATCCCACTAGTATCCATGAGGACACAGGTTTGATCCCTGGCCTCATTCACTGGGTTAAGGATCCGACACTGCCATGAGCTGTGGTGTAGGTCACAGACGCAGCTCAGATCCTATTGCTATGGCTGTGGTGTAGGCCAGGGGCTACAGCTCCGATTTGACTGCTAGCCCGGGAACCTCCATAAATCATGGGTGCCGCCTTAAAAAGACAAAAAAAAAAAAAAAAAGAATACAGGTCTATATTCTTTATATATAAATATTCCCTAAACTCAGAAAACTCTATCCACACACCTACACAGAGACAGCTCATTTAAAACAGGTTATGTACTGTGGTTTTCAAATAAAACTATACTATTACACTAGCACCTTTCATTTCTATAATTAATCTTCACAACATGCTTGTCAAGGAAGTAAAAGTCGGTGAACTACCAAAAAAAAAAAAAAATACCGACGCCTACTGACCTGTTAGACCTACATGAACTTGTCTAAGCTGCCAGAATACAGTTTTTCAATAGGGAAGAAAAGTACGGATTTGTCTTAAAGAAATACCTGTAACATATCTTGAGAATACATTGGAAATATTTGCTTTTTTAATTTCTGAACAGTTACACATAAACATATTACATAGAAAAATTATATTAGGTTAAGTGATGAGAGTTGCCCAAATTTGTTATTTTACTTTAGAATCAGATGTTTTTTAACAATTTTCACTCTCCCCCAAAATATCAGCCACAGCTGATAACTTTTGCACAGTAAGGATCTTCTCTACATTCCAAAAAAGTACACTATGAGAACCTAATAAGAACTGTCATCTCTTGATAGCAATTTGACTTCCAATTGAAAAAATCACTGCTCCTACTACAGATTACTAACTTAATCCCTGCTGTTTTAGACAGACTTTAAACCCATACCATTTACTTGAAATCAATTTAGAAATTAAAGTACAGCTAGAATACAATAAGTTGGCTGCATTTAAAAAAAAAAAAAACCCACAGCAGTCTTCCATATCTACATCTAATCCTTAACATTATTTTTTTTTTTTTTTTTTTTTTTTTTTTTTTTTTTTTTTTTTTTTTTTTTTTTTTTTTT
>PVHT020000026.1:4826175-5003768 GCA_004024745.2 Catagonus wagneri
TTTTTTTTTTTTTTTTTTGCCTTTTGTCATTTTATGGCCGCGGGTTTTATGGCCGCACCCGCGGCATGTGGAGGTTCCCAGGCTAGGGGTTTAATCGGAGCTGTGGCCACTGGCCTGCGCCGCAGCCACAGAAACGCAGGATCCGAGCCGCGTCTGCAACCTACACCACAGCTCACGGCAACGCCGGATCGTTAACCCACTGAGCAAGGGCAGGGATCGAACCCGCAACCTCATGGTTCCTAGTCGGATTCGTTAACCACTGCGCCACGACGGGAACTCCAAATCCTTAACATTATTAACACTACAGTTTTATAAAGCAGTTATTGGCTTGTTGGATCAATCAAGTTCACATAATCTCTGAGCCCCTACTTTAGCCCCAACACTAGACTACAGTATTTTTAATAAAGATGTTTTGGGAGTTCCCTTGTGGTGCAACAAGTTAAGGATCTGGTGTTGTTACTGCAGTGGTTTGGGGTCGCTGCTGCGGTGTGGGTTTGATCCCTGGCCCAGGAACTTCCACATGCTGTGGGCACAGCCCAAACATTAAAAAAATTTTTTTAAGATGTTTTAATGTAAACCAGATCCCAAGTCTTATTCACTCCATATACTTTGTTTCAAATCATAACTCTATCCACTTTTGTCTCAAAACCATTTTCTTAAAAAAACCGCAATGGAAACAAAGTTTTAATAGACATTTTAATCATCCTTTTTCTGATAACTGTCCCAAATAAAATCTAATGAAAATTATCATAAAGCAACAAACATACCAACACACATCCCTGGAATATTCTAAAATATATTCAAATATTTAAACAATTATTTCCAGGCACTCATATTTCAGAGCATGGAAATCTATTTAGTGTTAAGCTGAATAGCTTTTAAACTAGGCAAACTCCAAATAAGATTAAGAATATAGACCTACACATATCTGAGAATATACTTTTCTTGACACTCCCCCCAAAAAATGTCACACATCTGTAGTAATGAAAGCCAAAGGCAGCCATTTTAAAAAAAATGATCTTCACATAGAAACAGCAAAAGAATGAAAATCATACCAGAAGCCAAATCCTCATTTTAATGTGGACTTGGTAAACCTAACTCTTCCTTACTTAATACTATCTATAAAGCACCTTAAAATTTCCAGAGAGGCTATAGCAATTGTATATATTTTAAAACACATACATCTCAGGAAACCCAAACCAAGATGAAACCTCTTGAATCTCTGACCTTTCTTCCAAAAGGCTAATACGTATTTACTTACCATCCGCAACATATGGAACTATGAGAGAGGAATGTTTTTATATTTTTTTATTTAGGCATTCAAATGTTCCTGGGCTAAGGATTGAACTTGAGCCAGAGCAGTGACAATGCCAAGTCCTTAACTGCTAGGCCACCAGGATACCCCATGAATGTTTTTATAATATTAGGGGTAGGGGAAAAAAGACTTCAAATAGAGATCCTCTCCCTTACTCTTACTAGACCTTGCTGCTGCTGCTGCTGCTGCTGCTGCTGCTGCTGCTGCTTCTGCGGCTGCTGCTACTGCTACTGCTAAAGGGATTCTCTAGTGTGTTGGAAGACATCTCCTGGGACAATTACCAACTTCAATTTCTATGCAGAAATTACCATTTGATCACTCTCTGTTACATCTCTCCATTCAGAATAAACTTGACAACCCCTCCCCTTTTTTAAAGAAAAATTATTTTAACAACTGTATACATATACACACACACACATTCTAAGTGTACAAAGATTTATTTAGAAGTCATTTCTTAAAAGGCCCAGAAGTTATAGCAGATACATAATACTATACATATATTACTCCCTTCGTTTCCACAGGCCATCATTTATTAAAAGCTTCCTTGGTGCCAAGTATTAAGAACTGTGGGTGCCTTATCTGATCTAATCCTCACATAATCTTAAAAGGTAGATTCTATTATTACCACTGCTTTAGTGGTGAAAGTAATGAGGCTTACAGAGGTGAAGTTTCCCAAGGTTCTTCCCAGCCTGACGCTTAGTCCCTGAGTAAAGCAATTATATTTTGCTCTAAAAAAAAAGGAATGTTTGCTTAAAGGTAACCAGTTTTTAGACTTATTCTAACGACATTTCTCTCCCTGTGAATTGGACTGGCGTGCACACATAATGCAAACAGTGAAATAGAGTCTGACAGGCAAATAACACACTATTAAAATGTTCCTTCTAAAGATGGAGAATCTGCTATTATAAAACGGCTTGTAAAGAATATGTAATGAAGGTGAATACACCCTTTTCAAATGATTAAATTAAAACCTCTGACTCACAACTTAAAAAACAATTTATTTAAATCAAATCCCAGTTGCACTGAATTAGGTGTCATTTTTGAAAATGAAGATTATACAAAAGGATTGTTTTCAGCATTTGGGGTAGGAGAAGTTAAGTCTGGACAAAAGGTTGCCAGATTTACCAAATAAAAATACAGGACACCCAGTTAAATTTGTATTTCAGAAGCATGTCCCATGCAATATTTAGGATATACTTAGACGGAAAAAAGTATTCATTGTTTATCTGAACTCATATTTAACTGGATATCCTATATTTCACCTGGCCACCTAAACTAAAGAGGAAGAACTAAATGGACTCAGTTTTAGCTCTAATACTTTTTTTTTTTTTAAGCAATAGGTTAAAGGGAAACAAAACATAAAAGCTTTTCTGGCAGGTTTAAACCAAAGGAATATTTCACTTAGAGTTAATGTTTAGTGAAAGCTCCAAAAACATAAGCTCTAATTTCATAGCTACTTTGTTATGTGATCACTAAAATAAAGAATAGCTCCAAGGTTTGTCATTCTATGCAGATGATTTATAAATGATTTTCCTCCTCTTTCCTTCACCCTCCAAAAAACAAACCCCCAGTGAAGTACTTGTAGCAAACCTAATCTGATGTGAAAAAAAACAAAAATGAAAACAGCTTTTACTACCTGCCAGGTGCAAGTCATCAAAATCATAGCTCTTTAAGAATCTCATAAAATAGAGTGTGATTTATTATTTCTTTGTACCTCAAAGGCAGAGTTCAATGTAAACATTCAAAATCAGGTAGAAAAAAGAGAAACTTTCATTTTCCCTTTAGAACCCAGTTCTCAGTCATTCAAGTTTATTTATTAATTTTTATAACGTTGTAACATCAAAACCCCTATGTACCAGGTACTGTGCCAGGCCAGACCTTCCTTCTGCCTCCCCAGAGTTCAGACTAGTTGGTGAGACATTACTAGGATACGCCCAATAAATATTTTAACAGGGGTATGTATAAAGAGGTGAATTCCTCATTCCTGGCTTAAAAGCCAGTTAGAAAATTCACATGAAAAATCAAAGCCAAGTTCATGAATTAAAAAACTTGCAGGTCAGTTTTTTTCTGTGGTGGACATTTTGCTTTTGTACAAGTTGAAGGGAACAGTTCTGAAATTCCTCCTGTCTCAGAGTGATGCCAGGCCAGGCTCTCTGGGCTGGTTCTGTTTAGTTTAGAATCCCTGGCTCAGCTTATACCGCAAACCCAAAACCAGCTAAATCACCATGCAAAGGAGAATTCCTATTCTCCCAGTGAGGGAGTGGCCCAGTCTGATCACCATACAATCACCTGTGATATAAAGCTACAAGTACTAAGGTTCCACCCAAGACTACTCCACTACTCCACTCTAAGGATGGGCTCCAAGAAAAAAAACAAAAACAAACAAACCAAAAAACAAACAAACAAACAAAAAAAAAGACTCTCCAAGCAATTCAAATGTACACCTTTGGTTAAGAATATTACCTAGTCAAATGACTCAAATCACATCAGGCTGCACTCACTAATTAGAGCTGCACGGGATGTTCATCCACCCTGAGGTTAACTGTCTCCCCACCAGGTGACAAAAAAAAGTCACAGGCTGAATGTACTCCTTCTTTAGTGCTATTTCACAGACTAAAATACTCAACTTTCATCCAAGATGCCTGCTGAGGCCATGGCAAAGCCCCTTTGAGGATAAATATATTAGGAAACGTTCAGCAGCTCATGAAACAGCGTCACTTTATTGTTTCAGGAGACAAAAGAAAACAAAAAACTGGGGGGGGAGATCATCTTTTCAATACACTGCATTTTCATAAATATGAGGTCATGAACTATGTTCAAGGGAAAGGGGCGTTACACTCAGATTTCACTGGGTTTAGTACATAAAGGAGGCAGAAAGGGAAGGATGTGTGGTTTAAATACATTGCGAAAGCAAAAACTGTATATGAAGCAGTCATTCCTTCCTGAGTTCACCAGTGACCCTGTATGACTGAGTAAATTATCTGATCATTTGATGTTTGGATTACTGTGCACTCAGAAAACAATTTCCTTGAAATTTAATAATCAGGAGTTCCTGTCATGGCACAGCAGAAATGAATCAGACTAGGAACCATGAGATTGCAGGTTCAATCACTGGCCTCGCTCAGTGGGTTAAGGATCTGGCATTGCCATGAGCTGTGGTATAGGTGCTCTGATTCGACCCCTAGCCTGGGAAACTCCATATGCTGCATGTTCAGCCCTAAAAAGCAAAAAGCAAAATTAAAAAAAGAAAGAAAGAAAAAGAAAGAAAAAAATTCAATAATCAACCAACATATTATGTTGCAAATACTGCATATTTCAAAAAAATAAATAAAAAGACAGTTTAAATCAGTCCACCATTCTCAATCTTGCCTGCTTTACCTATTTACAACACGCCATCCCCTGGCTCCACCACATTTCCCTATGCCAAAGTCAATTCAGAAAACAATACCTTCACTAGATGGATAGGAAGGACCAGGAACAGTAAAAAGAATAACCAGTACTCCAATGGCCTCTATCATCAGACCATAATTCACATATATGATGCCACATCAAAACAGAGAAAAACATAAGGGCCCAAGGAAGACAGAATGTGATAACTGAGGTCATCTTTCATAACTAGACCCATGTAAAAATATAGCTTAGCTCCTCTAACCACAAGCACTCTACGCCAGGGGTGAAACAGGTCTTGTTTGTGTGATGGGATGCCAATTTTTGAAGATAAAGGAACAAAGGTTTCTATTAACAGATTGGATAAACAAAAACAAAACTGTCTCCACCCTAAATAACTAAGCATATATTAGTCATCAAAAATTGTAGTGAGTCTTTCTATTCTGTATCACAGTACAACAAAAATTATTTAAAATCTTTCAGTGTTTTTTAAAACAAGAACGTGAGTTCTATGTACAGTTGAATTACTCTTACTGTCTTCCAAAAGCTCAAGAAACCAGAATTTATAGATGCAATCAGAACTATGCACAAATCCAAACATGAAGACTTGAAATACCTTAAATATGCATAGCTCTTCACAGTTCATAACAAACATTCACAAATAATACCTAGTTTTAGCCTCCCAGGAGCTCCATGAGATACTATGAACATCTCCATTCCACAAATGATAAAGATGAATGAAGCGCAAAGATGCTAAACATCTTGCCTGAGATTACACTGGGAACTGCTGTCTCCTTCCAAACTCAGAACAAAAAAAAAAAAAAAAAGATTTTGCTTACACCCAGGTTTATTATACCACACTGGATTTTCTGAATAATGCAGTAAAATCAGGTATAGATACTGACATATTAATGTTGAATGCCATGCCCTCTCCAAATTCTATAGCAATTGTTCACCTTTACATTGTCATGAAGACCCCCTTTGTGAACGCTAATGAAAGAGAAGGAAGCTTTGCGCCATAAAAAAGGCACGTATGCAAATGTTCATAGTAGCATTACTCATAATTAGTCAAAGAATAGAAAGCAAACCAACTGTCCATCACCTGATGAATAAACAAAATGTGATATAGCCATACAGTGGAATATCATTCAGCAAAAAATGGAATGGTGTGCTGGTAAAATATGGATGAAGCTTGGAAACACTATGCTAAATGAAAGAAACTAGTCACAAAAGCACACGTGCTGTATGATTCTATTTATGTGTAACGTCTAGAATAGGCAAATAAATAGAGACAGAAAGTAAATTAGTAGGAGTTCCCATCATGACTCACCAGAAACAAATCTGACTAATACTATGAGGATGTAGGTTCAAACACTGGGCTCACTCAGTGGGTTAGGGATCGGGCATTGCTGTGAGCTGTGGAGTAGTTTGCAGACATGGCTTGGATCCAGTGTTGCTGTGGCTGTGGTGTTGGCCAGCGGCTGCAGGTCCATTTCGACCCCTGGCCTGGGAACCTCCATATGCCATGGGTGTGGACCTAAAAAGACAAAAAAGAAAGAAAGAAAGAAAGAAAGAAAGAGAGGAAGAAAGGAAGAAAATTAGCAGTTGTCTAGGGCTTTGGGTGGGCTGGAGGGAAATAGGGAGTGACTGCTCGTGGGTATGGGGTTTTTTGTTGGGGTTCTGAAAATGCTCTAAAATTGATTGTGGTAATGGTTACAAAGTAATAAACATACTTTAAAACCACTAAATCGCACACTTTAAAAGGTGCATTGTATAGTATGTGAATTATAGCTCAGTAAAGATGTTACTTAAAACAAATTAAAAACGCACATACAAATAACATTTCCCACATGATTTCTGAGGGTTTACTAAAGCCCTAAAGCCCATCCACAAGTGCAGCACAAGGTCCAAGACAGCACAGGTCTGAGACACAAGGTCGGTAACTTTTGCTCTATAGAAACAAGAATCATCCTATTTTCTTTGTTTTACAGATAAGTTTTATTTCAATTTCCCCCATTACAACTACCAAGCCTATACCTCCCACTTTTTAAGATCACTACTTCATCTATTAGATCACAGGCCCATAATTTTCAATACTGATTCATTAAAAATAGTTAAATAGGATACTTTTATAAATATATTTTAAGAACTAGAAAGAATTTTTAGTAATTGAGCAACTGTTGCTTGGAGGTGTAGCTAGAATTCAAAAATGTAAAAGATACAATTTCTGCCCTCAAGGAGCTTAAAATCTAATAAGTGAGATAAGATCAAAGCAAATAACAATATACAAAATAGAAGGTGAATCTTGCATTAAAAAAAGCCAGAGAAGATTAATTAGAGAGGAATAATGGTTAAAGGAAAGCTTCCTGGGAGAGATGGGCATTTAATGCTGAATGTGGAAGAATAGGCAAGATTTGAACATGTAAAGAGAACTCTAGAGGTGAGCAGAAGTAGAGATGTTTCAGAATAGTTTCTAGGAACCATGAAGAAAGGCCTTAATGTCAACCTATGGATCCTGGACTTTAATTGGTAGGCTCACAGAAGCCAAAGAAGGCTGCTGATTAGGGCAGTTAGCTAATCAAAGCAGTATTAAGAAGGTTAACTGCTTAGGAATATGTGGGTACCTGTAGAAGTGAAAAAAGCTGGAGACAAATTGGGAGCCTATTAAACAGTGTGAACAAAAAGTTACTAAAGTCTGTTACAGAGTAGCATCTTGACGCAGTAACTGTTTTAAAAGATCAAGGCACCCACTGAAAAAGGAGTGTTCAAACATGCAGTAGCTACTCAATACAGAAATGGGCTGTAGTTCATTATGCTACATATTTCCCTTGGGGAACCCCATCTATAACGTGAATTTATGAGATCTCCTCAAAATAGAATTGCATGGGAAGTTCCTGGGCCAGGGATGGCACCAGCACCACAGCTGTAACCAGAGCCACAGTAGGGGCAAGCCAGATCCTTAACCCAATAAGCCGCTAGGGAACTCCCTCAAAATAACATTTTAACATGTAAGTTTTGGCTACCTTCGTTTGTGGGATTAGGAGGGGTGCCAAAGGCTCCTTTTGGCACCTTTTGCTTCATTAACTACACAAGAAATGTTTGCTATTCTAGAAGTTTACAGTAACAATCCTGATAAGAGCTGGATGATAAGCTTTCATGTGACCAAGTAAACTTAAACTTCACGACTAAAACATCTTAGACAAAAAGACGCATTTGCAGTAGCAAAAACTAAAGGGTCAGAGGCCCTGCTGAGCGTAATAAAACTCCTTTGAAATTGCTTAATTTCTACTCGTGAGCCTGAGGTGACTGGAGGTAGAGCATAACCTAACCATTTCTGGGTTATAGATTGACCACGTGGACAGGCACAGGGCAAATGGCGTAGGCGCGTTTACCGGCTAGGAATAAGAGGACACCACTCCACTCACAAGAAACAAAGAGGAAACTGAGGATTACTTAAAAATGCTTCTTTCCTACACAAAGCTAAGTTAAACACCGGTACTAGTAAAGAAAGAGGCCTGAGTCTGGTGACACCACTCCATCAAAGAAAAGGCCCCGCCGGGATGCCCACAGACCAGCTAAAGCCAAGAACTTTAGCCCTTTCACTTCCAATCCCTGCCCACCTCCTGAGGGACCCTCCACCTCCCTTTCTCCTTCCGCTCTCGGCTCACTTGTCCCGGATGATGGTCTGTAGCTCCCGGATCTGATCATTCATAGGCAGCAGCTTAAGCTGTGCTCCGATCTGCCGGGAGAGTTCGCAGTCCCCTAGGAGGGAGTCGCTGGCTGGTGCGTCATAGTTACCACCAGTGCTCTCTGAATTGAAGCTGACGCCGCCACAGGCCTGAGAATCCCGCTCGGAGGGTACACTAGAGTGGGTGTACACGCTGAGAGTCTGCTTGGCGGTGGAGTCTCTGTTTTCCCCGACATGGTCCGGGATCAGGTCTCCAGGTTGCTGCGGCTCGGGATTTTGGGTCGAGGCAGAGTTTACTTGTTGGTTGTGACAGGGCATGGAGTCCGGACACTGTAACTCCGTGGCCATACACCGGGCCCGGGCTGTCCCCGCAGCTGCGGACCCCTAAGGATAAAGGAGAGCAGGGAAAACCCGCAAAGGCTCTCGTACTCTCCTAGTCACCCTCGCCTCCTCGCAACCTCTAACCTCCGGGGCCCAGTCACCCCCAAGGCCACCGCCACTTACCCATAGCTCACTACGCCCTGGCCCCGTCCACACCAGCCATACCGCCTGCCCAGACACTCGATTGGTTCCGCTCCCTGCCACTCTCTAGCTCACTGCTCGTTAACCCTTTGCGCCGCCTAGTCTTCATGGGGTTCCACGTCTAGCCTGGCAGACCTGGTGAGGCCCGGTTTGCGGGTCTTCCTGGAGCCCCTAGGGCTTCTGCATGCAGAACTTTTTTTTTATGATGATTTTTATTTTTTTCATTATAGCTGGTTTACAGTGTCCTGTCAGTTTTCTATTGTACAGCATGGTGAGCCGGTTACACATACATGTATAGATTCTTTTTTTTCACAGTATCACGTTCCTGCTCCAAGGTAGGTGACTAGACATAGTTCCCAGCGCTATATAGCAGGATCTCATTGCCTATCCATTTCAAAGCCAATAGTCTTTTATTATTATTATTATTAATTTTTCTTTTTAGGGCCGCACTCCGGCATATGGAAGTTCCCAGGCTTGGGGTCTAATCAGAGCTACAGCTGCTGGCCTACACCATGGCCACAGCAACGCAGGGATCCGAGCCATGTCTGCGACCTACACCACAGCTCAGGGCAACACCAGATCCTTAACCCACTGAGCGACGCCTGGGATCAAACCCGCATCCTCTTGGATCCTAGTCAAGTTCGTTAACTGCTGAGCCACAAAGGGAACTCCTGCATGGAGAACTTTTGAGTGAGTGGTAGAACCAGGAAAAAACTAGGGGTAGAGGAAGATGAAATGATGACCCACAACGGCCCATGTTTTCAGACTTTTTGGCTTGGCCGAAAAGTTAAATTTCAGTAAATGCATCTACAGTAAGCTTGTCTCTGTAACCCAAAAAAGAAGTTAAAAAATGCCTAGCAGCTTCCTGAAGAGCTTGCCCTCACTCTACTAGACTGTTCTACCAGCTGCAGCTTCCCAAGTACACTTGATTGATAGAGCTTTCTTTATCTTTATTGGTTTGGCCCTACACTGTGTAGTTACCATGGGGATTCTGGGATTCTGAGAGCATTTCAGATCCACTACCATTTTGTTTCTTTTAAATACCTGAAAAGACACGTATTTTTTTTTTTAAACGGTGCAGACTCTGTATAAAGGCTTGAGATAAGAATGCCTAGGGCAGCACTTTTTTAACACTTTCGTGTATTAGAAAAATTATAAACCTTGTTAAAATGCAGGTTCTCATGGCCTTACTTCGAGATTCTGATTGAGTAGATCTAAGATGGGACCCAAGAATCTTTTAACACATAACCCAGCAACTGTGATTTTTTTTTTAAATGGTACTTTTTGAGAACAGTGGCTTACGGGCTCCCTTTTGAAGAGCTATACTCTGAAAGTCAGAAACATACTAATTCTGCTCAAAATTATTGAGCAGCATTTAACAAGTCCCCTCCCCTCTCTGGATTTGACTTTCCCCATCTGTAAGCGAGATGCATTTACTATTTGACCCGTAAATATTCTTCGAATTTAGACATTCTATAATTCTATTTTGCCTTCCAAAAGCCAATTCTTAAAGTTCCCTGTTCCATACAGGAACATAATAAACACATACAGAGACTCAAAGAAATATGAGTAACAGATAACAGGAATATTGAGGCCTTTGTGAGACTTGAACCTTCCTCTGGCTCTCTTTTCCATTTTTCCTTGTTTGTTGTTTTGGTATTGGTATTAATGGTATTTTTATCCCTTTTTTCTTTCCCATTTTCTCTGCTTTGTGTTTGACCCTCTGGGTCAGTACACTATTAGTTGTAATTATAAAGAGTTTAAATTTGATTGGATGATAAAAATTACAACCTAGAACTGTAATCCCACTCATTTATGAAAACCTATGCCTCTTTTCTCCAAGCACAGAATGTGATTCAAAAGGTCTCTGGGTTTAAAACCTGAATCTGCTAACATGAAGTGACCAGGAGCAATTAAATAGCTACTTTTCCAATAAATACTCTAAAGGAAAACACTGAAATACAGTATTTTTCATTATCAACAATTTAAATGCAATAATGAGTTTAAAATGGTACTGTGAGACATCTTTGGACCAAAACTAAACTGAAGTCATTTTTTTCTAGTGTCTAATCAGGCAAATGCCACAGAATAATGAATTAGAACAGTACAACAGCCAGCATGTTTTGTGTTTTCACTCTTATAGGAAACACCTAT
The DNA here is from genome assembly GCA_004024745.2 of Catagonus wagneri. Lineage (NCBI taxonomy): Eukaryota > Metazoa > Chordata > Mammalia > Artiodactyla > Tayassuidae > Catagonus > Catagonus wagneri. The sequence goes on from PVHT020000026.1 coordinate 4,837,242, forward strand.
GCATACATGAATTTATACTGACCAGTAATCATTAGTGAATCTATTTTTCTAGCCAGTTTAATTATTTAAGATGCCATTAAAGTAAAATTCACTAATAATTAATGATAACTCCAATTCAGTAGTTATAATGTACAGAGAGCTTTTATTCTCATTTAATTCTCAAAAAAAATTTGAGGATTATGAAGCCCCATTTATAGATGATATCTATGTAATTCTTTTTCCTAAAGTGATTTCTCCAAGGTCACACATTAAAGAGCAAAGCCAAGATAGGAACCTCAGTCTTTTGACTTTAAAGCCAGTCTTCTTTACATGCACACGCAGATTCATCAATTCATTCAGTTAACAAATACTGATTGAACCCTTACTATTTGCTAGGAATATAGGGTGCTAGAATAGAAAAAAAGAAAATTGAGTGAAGATCTTGGAATGTTCCATGGTTGTAGAGATCATGGAGATTATGGACAGTATGGATCTTTGAAAACCAAAGGATAATGTTAGGCAGCATGGAAGCCTACCCCAAAGATACTAACAGCAGAATTGATAAATGTGAATATATCACTCTTGCTTCCCACTTTTTGATGGAGGTATGAAGCCAGATAAAGCAAAAAGCTGGAAAATTCTTCTGTAATAATTGAGATGACTGTAAATTTCATTTTAGGTTTTAAGTTATAAATTTGAGATGATACCTAAAAATTATGGGAAATAATAAACCAATTACATGTATCAGAAATCACCCACGTGCATCTGCATAGTGCCTTTACAAAACACTTTTATATTGATTATCTCATTCAACATGGCCCAGTATTTTTTTTCAGGTATTTTATTTTATTTTATTTTTTTTCATAACAATGAATTTTATTTCAATTATAGGTGTACAAGGATCATCACAAGTCAATGTGATAGATTCTGTGTCCCAAACCCACAGTGCATCCCCCCACCCCCCAGATTGTCCCACTTGAAAAACCAAGGCTTTCCAAAATCTGTGAGTCATGATCTGTTCTTCAAAGAAGTTCATTGTGTCTCTTTAGCTTCCACATGTAAGCAGTAGCATTGGGTGTTGCTGTCTAATTGTCTGACTGGTTTCACTTTGCATGATAATTTCTAGGTCCATCCATATTGCTGCAAAAGCCGTTATTTCATTCCTTTTAATGGCTGAGTAATACTCCATTCTGTGTATGTACCATATCTCCCCTATCCACTCCACTGTCGATGCGCATTTAGGTTGTTTCCATGACCTGGCTTCTCCCCTCTCTAGCTGCTTTAAATGTAAAGTTAGGTTGTTTATCTAAGCTTTTTCTTGTTTCCTGAGGTAGGCTTGTATTGCTATATACATTCCTCTTAGAACTGCTTTTGCTGCATCCCAGGGGTTTTGGAGTGTCCTGTCTTTGTTGTCATTTGCTTCTAGGTATTTTTTAATTTCATCTTTGATTTCTTCAATGATCCATTGGTTGTTTAGTAGCATGTTGTTTAGTCTCCACGTGTTTGTATTTTTTGCCATTTTTTTCTTGTTGATTTCCAGTCGCATACCATGGTAGTCAGAGAAGATGCTTGAAATGATTTCAATTTTCTTAAAGTTATTGAGGCTTGATTTGTAGCCCAGGATGTGATCAATCTTAGAGAATGTTCCGTGCACACTTGAGAAGAATGTGTATTCTGTTGCTTTTGGATGGAATGTCCTATAAATATCTATTAAGTATATTCCTTTTCTGGTGAGCCTTGTCGTTTGTGGTGTTTTTGTTTCTGGTTGTGGCCTTTTCTTTTCTGCCTAGAGAAGTTCCTTTAGTATTTGTTGTAAAGCTGGTTTAGTGTTGCAGAAATCTCTTAGCTTTTGCTTATCTGTAAAGGTTGTGATGTCTCCTTCAAATCTGAATGTGAGCCTTGCAGGGTAAAGCAATCTTGGTTGGAAGTTTTTCCCTTTCATCACATTAAGTATATCATGCCACTCCCTTCTGGCCTGAAGAGTTTCATCTGAAAAATCTGCTGATAACCTTATTGGGGTTCCCTTGTATGTCATTTGTTTCTTTTCCCTAGCTGCTTTCAAAATTTTCTCGTTGTCTTTAATTTTGGTCATTTTGATTAATATGTGTCTGGGGGTGTTCCTCCTTGGGTTTATTTTATATGGTACTCGTTGCACTTCCTGGATTTGAGTGAGTGGTTCCTTTCCCATATTAGGAAAGTTTTCGGCTATTATCTCCTCGAATATTTCTTCTGTCCCCTTCTCTCTCTTCTCCCTCTGGCACTCCTATAATACGGATGTTGGTGCATTTAACATTATCCCAGAGTTCTCTAAGACTCAGCTCATGTCCTTTCAATCTTTTATCTCTTTTCTCTTCTGCATTAGTGATTTCCACTAATCTGTCCTCCACCTTGCTGATTCGTTCTTCTGCCTCCTGTATTCTACTGTTGGCTGCTTCTAATGAATTTTTTATTTCAGTTATTGTATTTTGCATCTCTTGTTTAATTTTTACAGCTTGTATTACTTTGCTCAGTGTTTCTGTAAATTATCAGTCTTTGCCTCCAGTTTATTTCCAATGCCTTGCATCATCTTCAGCATCAACAGTCTAAAGTCTCTTTCTGGGAGGCTGATAATCTCCTCATCACTGAGCTGTTTTTCTGGGCTTTTCTCTTTCTCCCTTATCTGAGTTAAAGTTTTCTGTCTTTCATGTTTATAGGTTTTTGGTGTGGTGACCTTTTTGCCAACAATAGAGTTGTAGCCTCTCTTAGTTCTGGCGTTTGCCTCCCCTGTGACTAAAGTTGGTATGGGCAGGGCTTGCTGTAGGCTTCCTGATGGGAGGGACTGATGCCTACCCACTGGTAGGTGAGGTTGGTTCTTATCCCTCTGGTGGGTGGGGCTTTGTCTCTGGATGAGATTAGAGGCTGGCTGTGTGCCTGAGGGGTCTTTAGGCAACCTGTTCACTGATGGGTGGGGCTGAGATCCCACCTGGATTATTGTTTGGCCTGGGGCTTCTCAGCGCTGATGGGAGGGAGCAGATTTTCCCAGAAATGGCCACCTCCAGAGAAATGCAGGCTGATGAATGCTCCTGAGAGCTTCGCTTCCAATGCCCTTCCCCCACCACAAGCCACAGTCACCCCTGTTTTCCCAGGAGATCCTCCAAGTATTGCAGTCAGGTTCCACCCGGATTCCTATGGAGACTGTTTTGCCCTGGGACCCAGTGCACGTGAAAGTCTGTATGTGCCTTTCAAGAGTGGGGTCTCTGTTTCTCCCAGTTCTGTGGAGCTCCTGCACACAAGCCCCGCTGGCCTTCAATGCCAGATGTTCCTGGGGCTCTTTCTCCCTGTGCCCGATCTCCAGGTGTGGGGTTTTGACGTGGGGCTCAGAACTCTCAGTCCTATAGCTGAGTCTCTGTGATGCAGTTACTTTCCAGTCTGTGGGGCTTCCCACCCAAGAGGTATGGGGTTGCTTCTATTGCATAATTGCCCCTCCTACCTCTTGATGTGGTCTCCTTTTTGTCTTCTGGAGTAGAATATCTTTTTTGGAAGTTTACAGTCCATTTGGTTGAAGGCTACTCGGCATTTGATTGTAGTTTTGTCGTTTTTTGGGAGAGAAGTTGAGCTCCAGTCCTTCTAGTCCGCCATCTTAATCCAGTCTCCAACATGGCCCAGTATTATAATTCCTGTTTTACAGGTGAGAAAATTGAAACTTAGGAGCCTAATTTAGAGTGACAGACAACCTATGGAGTGGGAGATAATAGTTTCAAATGATGCAACGGACAAGGGCTTGATCTCTAAAATATATAAACCACTTATACAACTCAACAGCAAAATAACCAACATCCAGTTGAAACAGGGCAAAAGATTTGAATAGACATTCCTCCAAAGAAGATATACAGATAGTCAATAATCACATGAAAAAATGCTCCACATCACTGATGATTAGAGAAATGCAAATTAAGTACTATGAGGTACCACCTCACACCAGTCAGAATGGCCATCATTAATAAGTCCACAAATAACAAATGCTAGAAAGGGTGTGGAGAAAGGGGAACCCTCCTGCACTGTTGGTGGGAATGTAAATCGGTCCAGCCACTATGGAAAACAGTATGGAAGGACCTCAGAAAATATAGAACTACCACAGGACCCAGCTAGCCCACTCTTAGGCATATATCCAGAAAAAACTTTCATTGAAAAATATAACATGCAGCCATACGTTCATTGCAACACTATTCACAACAGCCAAGATGTGGAAACAACCTAAATGTCCATCGACAGATGAATGGATTAAGAAGATGTGGTGTACATACACAATGGAATACTACTCAGCTATAAAAAAAGAACAAAATAACGCCATTTGCAGCAGCATGGATGGAATTAGAGACTCTCATACTAAGTGAAGTAAGTCAGAAAGAGACTGACAAATACCATATGATATCTCTTATATCTGGAATCCAATATATAGCACAAATGAACCTTTCCACAGAAAAGAAATTCATGGACTTGGAGAACTGACTTGTAGTTGCCAGGGGGAGGGAGTGGGATGGACTGGGAATCTGGGGTTAATAAATGCAAACTATTGTCCTTTGGAATGGATAAGCAATGAGATCCTGCTGCATAGCACCGGGAACTATATCTAGTCACTTGTGATGCAGCATGATGGAGGATAATGTGAGAAAAAGCATGTATATATGTATGTGTGACTGGTTCACTTTGCTGTACAGTAGAAATTGACAGAACACTGTAAACCAGCTATAATGGAAAAAATAAAAATCATTTAAAAAATAAGAGTTCATTGAGTACCTACTACTTTGTTGGGTTCATTACCATTATCATAATCTACACAATATCAAAGCGTTAAAGGGCTTTAGATATGATCTGGTTGAACTTCATCTTTACCAACTTTGTATGCTGGCTCCTCTAACCTGGGGTGCTGTATATACTTATTTTTCTGAGCTTATATATATATATATAAAAGCTTTAATTAAATCATACTCATAATTTTTTTTCTTTTTCTTTATCATTTTTTTAGGGCCACCCCCATGGGATCCCTAACCCACTGAGCAAGGCCAGGGATCAAATCTGTGTCCTCATGGATACTAGTCAGATTCATTTCTGCTGATTCACGACAGGAACTCCTAATTTTTTTCTTATACTCCATTTTATGCTTTTGGTATTGTTGATCTTTAAAAATTAAATGGCCTTTCTCTGAATAGCCAAAGCAATCCTGAGAAAAAGTAACAAGGCTAGAAGCATGGCACTCCCTGATTTTAAACTATTTTACAAAAAACAAACACAAAGATCGGTAGAATAGGATAAACAGCCCAGAAATAAACCCATGCATACATGGTCAATCAATTTACATAAAGGAGCCAAGAATATATAATGGAGACTGGACAGTCTCTTAAATAAATGATGTTGTAAAAACTGGACAGCCACATGCAAAATAATAAAACTGAACCACTATTTTACCCATACACAAAAGTTAACTCACAATGGATTAATGACTTGAGTGTGAGACCTGAAATCATAAAACTCCTAGAAGAAAACATAGGCAGTAAGCTCCTTGACATAGGTCTTGGTGATGAATTTTTGGAAATTACACCAAAAGCATCAGTCTTAGCAATAGTTTTTTGGATCTGTGTCCTCAGGCAAGGGCAACAAAAGCAAAGATAAACAAGTGGAACTACACCAACTAAAAAGATTCCGCACAGCAAAGCAAAAGAAACCACCATAAAAGGAAAAGGCAATCTACTGAATCAGAAAATATTGCAAAGCATATATCTGATAAGGGGTTACTATCCAAAATATATAAAGAACTCATACAACTTAATAGCAAAACCCCACAATCCAATTAAAAAATGGGTGGATTATCTAAATAGACATTTTTCTAAAGAAGACATACAGATGGCCAATGGGTACAGAAAAAGATGCTTAGCATCACTGATAATCAGGGAAATAGAAACCAAAACCACAATGATATATCATCTCATACATTTGAGAATGACTATTATTATCAAAAAGACAGGAAATGACAAGTATTGGTGAGAATGTGGAGAAAAAGGGAAACTGCATACATGGTTGGTGGAAATGTAAACTGGTTTAACCATTATGGAGTTTCCTCAAAAAAGTAAAAATAAAGTTACCATATTTTCCAGCAATTCCAGGTCTGGATATTTATCCAAAGAAAATGAAAACTATAACTCAAAAAAGTATACGTACCCCTATGTTCACTGTAGCATTATTTATAACAGCCAAAATATACAAAAAAACCTAAGTGCTGATGAACAGATGAATGGATAAGGAAAATGTGATAAACACACACACAATTTTTTTTTACAGTTTTTTTTTTCTTTTTACAGCCACACCTGCAGCGTATGGAAGTTCCCAGGCTAGGGGTCGAATGGGAGCTGCAGCTGACAGCCTACACTACAGCCATAGCAACGCAGGATCTGAGCTACATCTGCAACCTACACCCCAGCTCATGGCATTGCCAGATCCTTAACCCACTGATCGAGGCCAGGGATTGAACCCGCATCCTTGTGGATACTAGTTGGGTTCTTAACCTGCTGAGCAACAATTGGAACTCCCACAATATTATTCAGGCATTAAAACGAATGAAATCTTGCCATTTATGACAACACAGATAGACCTTAAGAGCATTATGCTAAGTGACAAGTCAGACAGAGAAAGACAAGTACTGTTATGAACTCATATGTGGAATCTAAAAAAATCAAAGAAGCTCATAGATACAGAGAACACATTGGTGGTTGCCAGAGGTAGGAGGTAGGGGTGAGCAAAAATGGGTTAAGAGAGTCAAAAGGTACAAACTTCTAGTTATAAAATAAATAAGTCATGGGATATAATGTTCAACATAGGACTATGGTTAATAATACTGTGTTGCATAGTTGAGAGTTGCTGAGAGAGTAAATCTTAAAAGTTCACATCATAAGAAAAGAATTTTGTAGCTATGTATGGTGACAGATGCTAACTAGCTTTATTCGGGTGCTTATTTCACAATATACACAATATCAAGTCATGTTGTACACACAAAGCCAATATAATGTCGTATGACAGTTTTAACTCTAAAAAAAATGGTCTTTGATAATGGATCTATTTTGTATTGCTTTATTAAGACCAAATACTTCTTTTCACCCCATTCTTTATCCTCTTCTTTTATGGAACTATCTTTAATTAAAACTTTTTTTTCTTTGTATGGCACACCTGCAGCATACGGAAGTTCCCAGGTTAGAGGTCTACACCACAGCCATTAATGCAGATCTGAGCTATGCTGCAGCTTGCAGCAATACTGGATTCTTAACCCCCTGAGTGAGGCCAGGGATCAATCCTGCATCTTCATGGATACTAGTTGGATCCTTAACCCACTGAGCCACAATGGGAACTTCCTAATTAAAACTGCCAGCATTGAAAAAAAACATTGCAGATTAAATTACAGATTAAAAAGGTTTTTTGAATGATTACAGATTAGAGGAACTAAACCCAGAGGAATGAAGTCACTTACGCAGTATCTCATAGCAAGTTAGTAGCAGAGCCATGATTAGCATCCAGGTTTTCTGACAAGTCAATGTTAATTCCACAGTTTGTGGTGGTTTTTCTGATTCTTTTATACAGTCCATACATTAACCCAAGAACCTTTGTGAGACAAGCAAAACAACCTAAAATTAGTAAGTAGCTAACAGCAGGCTGGCTGCCCAGGGCAACATACTGCTGATGGATGGTGAAATTTCAACAGATGGATCTCTCAATTCCTTTCCAAACTACAGCTAGCTGATAAATGAATCACGCCTTTCTCTCTACTCTGACAAGATTGCTGCTGTTTCCTCTGTTCTCCCCATGCTCACACTAGTCTTATTAGTAGAAAGAAGAAAGAACATTTACAGATTTGGGCCTGGGATGTGACTTTTTAACTTGTTTTCAGGTCAGAGGCAAACAGAACGCATTCTGGTTAAGAACAGTTCTCTGACAGACAGATTTCTTTTTAACAAACTATGTCCTGAGACCTGTAGTTATTCTGAGAAGAGGCAAAGAGAGATGAACTCTGGTCAGTCTCAGGTCACCAGATTCAATTCAATTTAATTCAAAATATTATCTTCAATGTTCCAGGCACTGTGATACCTCTGGGGATATAGCAATCGGTGCAACACTGTTTTTGTCTTCAAGCATCTTACAGTCTAGTAAAGTTCACTGTCAAATGAACACAAATCATTATGATGCACGGAAGTTTGAAAAAAGTGCTACCAAAAAATCCCAAGTAGTGTTCTGTGAGAGTAGAAAGGGAAAAACCATTACTTCCCATTACATACGATTAACTTCATGAAAATGGTGATATTTGAGTTAGGCTCTGAAGATTAGGACTTTAGTGATGGGAGAATAAGTGCAAGGGTAGGGGACAAAGAGTAGGGGGTGTGAAATGTACTGACCTAGTTCAAAATAGGAATTATAGAAGTTTAGGATCAGTGGAAGGAGTTATAGAAGGGGACTATCAGGGCCAGATCGTAGAAAACTTGAAAAGTCATGTTTTGTGTTTAGACAGATTTTTGAGAAAAATAATGATGTGATCCAAACTCCCTTTCAAAAGAATAGTTCTGATAGCAATGGGGGGCCTATAAGAAAGGGTAACAATACTAGAAGCAGGATGAAGATATTGCAATAGGTCAGGTCAGAGATGATAATGGGCTGGGCTAAGACAATGGCAGTGGAGATGGAGGAAAGAAACTAGATTGAAGAGATACTCTGAAAGTAGAATGGATGAAATAGGCAAATTAATTTGGTGAGGGAGAGGAAGGAGCCAAGGAATTTCATCTGTATAAGTAGTTTAACCATGATTATTTAAAGCAGGTAATAAGGGGGAGAAATAGGAAGGTGGGGAGATGATAGGGATTTTGAACATGAGGTGCCTATGGTATATCCAGGTGGAAACTTTATGGGTAGCTGAGGGATAAAGAAGTCTGAAGCTCAGGAAAGAAAGCTTAGGCTAGAAGCCAAGATTTGAGAGTCACTAAAACCTGATAGCTGAAGTCATTGTATTACATCAACCAGAAAGAGAGATTGCACTGATAAAATAAAGGAATCAAGACTGGAATCTTCAGTAATCCCCAAACTGAGATCTGGACTCATCTTTCTATTATGTGGAGAAATATACGTAGATTATGTGAGTGAAAACTGAATTTGAGAATTTTTACTTTTTCCTTTCCACAATTCTTTACTCCCTAAACTATCTGTCACAAGCATTAATTGCTCTTGAAGAGGAAAAGCAAACAAAAAATAAATTAAAAAGTGTCATACTAAAGAAACGCATTATAAAATTTTGAAAAGAAAAAATTATATCTCTATCAGTATAGCATCTATTTTTATTTCTCTATGTTTATTTCTAGTCTCTATTCATGTATTTTATAAAAATACGCTTACATAGCTGTAATTGGAGTTCAGGTATGATTTTAAGAATTTTGTCCTTTATTAAAATTTGTTTTTTCATTTAAATTCAGTTTCCATATATTTTTCATGCTTAATGGAATTTCACTAGGTTAATGTACCATAATTTACTTAGTTCCCGATTGTGCAAAATATCATTTCAAAAATCATCAACAGAAAGAACTTGACTGACACTTTCCTACATTCTCTCTTAAGGACAGTGGTGAGACTGGGGGAGAATTCAGTTCGGCATGATTTAGGACTACTAATATGCAGATCATTTCATGGCATAAAAATCAAAATAGTCACGATTCTCAAAGAAGACAGTTTCCATTTGATCACTGCCTGTGAGTTAAAATTCTTCCTTCTACAAGTTTCACAGTTCTAGTAGGAGGCCATGCCTTTAAATTTCTGTAGTTTCACAGTTTATTCAGGGCTCATAAACAGCCTCACACTGATCTCCCTCAGTATGTTCTGATACAGGACTTCAGATAAGCCCTTGGTCCATAGCATCTTAAACCAAACCTACTTTACCTAATTCTGCCCCTTAGCTTCTGGAAACTGTGCCCTGAAATTCTTAGCTGTTCACTACTCTGGCTTTCAACTCACTGCTTCATCCTTCTGTTTGTGGTTTATCTCTTCCTTCTCTCTCACTATGCTCTTCTCTCCTGACTTAGAGCTCCTCAGATTCACTAGTTTTGGACCTCTCTATTTTGACCACAAGACCATCCCAAGAATGACTCTCAAATCCACTCTGCAAGGGATGCCCAGCATTCTTGAGCCCTGAGGACCAAGTACTGAGCTGCAATTTACTAACTTTCTTCTAATAAATTAACCCTCCCTCCAAGCACTACATTTATTTGCCTTTTACTCCTCTGCATTGTCTAACTCTGGGAAGCAATTTATAGTGTCAGAGCAACAATGGTTCTTCTTTTGTAATTGTAGATTCACAGTCAGGTCTAATAGACAACACTTTCAGGTTTCAACAGAAGTATAAAATCTAAACGTGAATTATTATTGTAATAATAATTATATAATAATAACAGTCATAAGCAAAGGCTGTCCATGAGTCTGGAAAGACGATATAATCACACTTGTGGTTTCAGGCTGCCTAAATGAATTGATCTATTTTACCATTTAAAAATTGACATATCTTTCTGAGACTATATTTGATGGTGTTTGGACTTGCCTGATTATAAACCTTCTGTGCCTTCCTAGTGACAAAATAAATCCTAATTCTTTTTTTTTTTTTTTTGTCTTTTTGCCTTATCTAGGGCCGCACCCACGGCATATGGAGGTTCCCAAGTTAGGGGTCTGACAGGAGCTCTAGCTGTGGGCCTACGCCAGAGCCACAGCAACGCGGGATCTGAGCGGCGTCTGCAACCTACACCACAGCTCACAGCAACACCGGATCCTTGACCCACTGAGCAAGGCCAGGGATCGAACCTGCAACCTCACGGTTCCTAGTCGGATTCGTTAACCACTGAGCCACGACGGGAACTCCAATAAATCCTAATTCTTTAGCACGGCATTCTGGACCTTCCTATGACCCATACTGAATGCTTTGTTACTCACCCTTGTATACCTAATACCAGGCCCCTCCCTATTTATTTTGTTCCTCTACCTGGAATGTCATTTCATAATTTATCAGGTGCCAGACACTAGGTTAAGAATTTTACATGCATCATATCTCAAACAATCCTCACAACATTCTGATGTGGTAGGTATTATTATTATCTGCCCCTACTCTTCATATTTAGAGATGGAAAACTGTTGCTTAAAGACATGAAATAACTTGGCAAAGGCTACAGAGATAATTACTGATGGTACTGGAAATTGAACTCAATTTAGTCTTAATTTGGAGCCCATACGCTTAAATACATTGTTATCGTACCTGCCAGTATCTTTCAATGCCCAAATTAAATGAGAATCTATATTGTAGAGATGACCCAGTTTTCCTCAGTAAATCCTATAATCAGTGGCCCAGTAGGTTAGGTTCAGCCTCCTGCTTGAGGAGTGAGGTTGTGGGAAACAGACTGTGACATTAGCCTTTTCCTTCCTTCCTTATCCTATAATTTTATGTGTTCAGGTTTGAAAAAGCAAGCACTTGGGGCGCCTGCTAATTTTCTCCTATATTCTTTATCTCCAATTAGGTTATACTGTCATCAAGTAAATGGTGGTAATTTCTTAGTAGTCATGTGGTCTCAACAACTAGGTATGATTAAGTGAGGGAAAAAGAGGAGTGTGTTTTTCCTCAAGTATGTTTTCCTAAGAAAAGAGAACTTTTAAACTATTTCTATATACATATTAGAGTAAGGAGGCATTCACTCTAAGAAACTCAAATAACTTCTCTGTACCTCAGGTTCCTCATCTTTAAAATGGGCTAATAATACTACATGCATCATGAAATTATTGTTAGGATTAAATTTGTAAATACATGTAAAGTGACAAGCATATAGGAAATGCTAGCACTTATAAAATATGAAATGTATATTGTAAATGTTATTTGACAGATTTTAGGACTACATTTAAGTGTACCTAGGTATACTTGGACACATAATTCATAAATCCTTATGATTTTCTGAGCTATGGTATCAAACTGAAGTCTTCCCATGCGGCTCCAAACTGAAGAGAACCCTCCTCCTCAATTATTTCAGTTCTAGAAAGACAGCCACAGAGCAAGAGTAGAAACTTTTAAGACTGTTTTTATAGAAGGGGGTTCCAGATAGCCTGCCGGGCATGATTGCACTGACATATATTTACTAAATATTTGTTGTAAACTATTTATATTGTAACACTGCCTTTTGTAATACACTGACACATGACCTGGTAATCAGATTTTTTGGGAACGGTGTAGAAGAAAGCCCTTCTTTTAGGTTACTATAAAGCCAAGGTTTTAACCAGAACAAATGAAGCAGCAGTGGTTCCTGTTTTGATGCTGCTATTGTTTTTGAAGATATTGAAATTATTTATATACATAATATACTCCAAGGAATTTTTTAAACCTGATGTTTTGAAACTTAACAAGTAAATAAATGCCACTGAAATTCAAAATTTTCTAGTATCTAAAACAGAGGGATAAAGTGATATTGCTCCTTTGGTTCACTGTGATAAAGGGAAACCATCTTATCATTAGAAACAATCCAAAAATCATTGAGAACACATCATTGTCCTTGAATGGGGTATTTCTATACCTTCTTTAGTCACTCTTGAGCATTATAACATTTCTGATGGTCAAATATAAAAGCAAATTGTTGAGCTTCATGTTTGACGTACATATTTTTTATTTTACATTGAATGACATTTTGTAAAAACCATAATCAAAAGCTTAAGCAAAGTGTTTTTTTTTTACACAAACCTGAAAAGGTAGTCACATCTTCTGCTAAATAAAGCAACATAGACCAAAGAAATAAATTTGCAACCCCTTTTACATAAAGTGAAATAAAATACTGTATGTCTCTTGACTGTCTTCCAGAGTCATAAATGTTGGAAGCATCGGAAGTGCAAGACTTCAGAAAGGACAGCCAGCATCAAATTGTTTTTTCCTGCATACTTCCTCACTGTAAGGCCAAATGAAATAATCAGATACCATCTGCCATTAAGTGTAAAGCTGCAATCATGTACATTGTTCTCTATAGTATCTCTGTAATAATCACTGCCCTATAATTCTGAGTGCATTAAGATAGACGCAAAGCTGGGAAGATGTGACAGGCAAGATTCACTCTGCAGACGTGGGAGTTATAGTGGGCTTCTGCATGTAAGGTTGAAAACAGAAGATGGACCTCTGAGATTTTTAGTTTCAGTGGTGCCTAGTTATGGATAGAATGAAAAGCACATGATATCACAATCAAAATGTATGATCTGACCACATAAATCAATCAGTTAAGTAATTATTAAATGCCTTATATATGTGTTAAGTCTTGTGGTAGGCTCCATCTGTGACAGATATAGAAAAATATATATAATTACTGCAATAGAATATTTATATTGTTGGATATACAAGTCACAGGAATGAAATAACAAATAAAGGATTAAAACTGTGTAATGCTAATTATATTGAGCAATGCTAGTCCAAAGAACAGGAAAATCAATGGAGTCTTGAACTGGACTGGATATGCTCTCAGGACAAGGAGGAAAGTGGAGGAGAGAACATTCTAAGCAGGGAAGATAAAATGGATGGACATAAGAAGAAAAGAATAAATTAAATGGGGCTGGTAGAATGCAAAAAGACTGAAAACTAAGTCAAGTAAAGAAATAATTAAGGCAGTGGTTCTTAAGGAATAGTCCCCAAACCAGTAGTATCAGCATCACCTGGAAACTTGTTAAAAAATGCATATATTGACTACTACCCATACTTACTTAATCAGAAAATCTAGGGATGGGGCCCAAAAAAATCTGTATTAACAAGCCATCCCAATGATTTTGACATATGCTCAAGTTTGAGAACCAGTGACGTAGAGGAATAGAGAATCACTGATGTTGAGAAATGGAGAGAAATAAGACTGTATGGTTGAAAGCCTGCAGAGGGTGTTTCACTTGATGTAGCAGGAAATGAGTATCTGGTGGTCTGAAAAAAGAAAGTGAGAATGATCTTTGTGGCAATGATGGATCCAAGAGGTGGAAGTCAGAAGGAGGCTGTTGCAGTAATACAAATATAAGATGATGAGGGTCTAGCCTGAGAGAAATAACAGTAATAAAGATAATAACAACCATTTATTAAGAACTTAGGTGCCAGGTATATACTGACCACTTTACACGTGTAAATTTATTTAAGGGCCACTAAAGTCTCTTGAGATGAGTACTTTTCTTATTCCTATTTCACGGATGAGGAGGCTGGAAAACGGAGAGATTTTGGGTTTGAGTGTACAAAGGTAGTGATTAGGCTTTAAAGTAAGGCTTGGTGGTTGAGCCTGGGACGTTTTCTGATCTATTTCTTGTCCTCAACTCTTTACCATGTCCTCCTCCTGTTTTTCTGAATGTATATATCTCTTCTCACCACCATCACTCCAATTTCTGAGCTCTGGGGAAATGTAGGTAGCTAAAAAGCATAATATCTTCAAGCTCTTTAGTAACCAGGGTAATGGGAATTTAAAACAAAATATTCTGTAAAGCTTTTAAAAATGTGAGAAATATGGCTGAACACTTCCTAGTTCGGTTCACTTTTGTTTGATTCAAAATATTAATAAAGCAAATAATTATCTCTCTGGGTACATCTCAATATGTAAATGACTCAAAATTCATATACTAAAAAATGCTAACAAAACACTAGAGTTGCAGAATATAAAAATAATATAATGAGTAGGGGGTATGCAAAACCACCCTCAGGTTCAAGTGATTAGCTAGAAGGACTCAAGACTCAAAAATACAGTCACACTGATGGCTGAGATTTAGCACAGCAAAATCATACAAGTCATATAAAACAAAGGGTAAAAGTGTATAAGGCAAAGTTGAGAGGAAACCAGGAACAAATTTTCAAGAGTTCTCTCCAAGTGAAATCACAGAGGATGTGCTTGATCCCCCCAGAACTGACAGTGACAACACATATGAGGTATCTACCATGGAAACATTAAAAATCCAGTGTCAAAGTTTTCTGCTGGGGCTGGTTATGTAGGCACCCACTGTCTAGCATGTACCAAGATTTCAGACCTCCAGGAGGAAAGAAGGGTTCAGCCTATTTTTGGTACAGTTTAGGCACAGTAAGCCATCCTTATCAGAGTAGTGGGAACACTCACAAAATCCGAATTCTCAGACACAAGCCAAGGTCCAACCATGCAACTAGGCTTTTCTAAAGACAGCAATCTCAAGCCTGCTATGTTAACTCTTTCCTGCACAGATGGTATACTAGAATCCCAGAACTAGTATTGTAATTAGTACATAATTTGGGCAGTTATTCTTTTGGCTCTTTCATTTGATTAAAATATTCTATGATTCAATTCTTTTTCAAAAGACCATTCTATATTTTTAGAACACTATAGCTAAACCTAATTAACAAGGTTATTTCATTAGACTCCTAATTATCTGAAGCGTAGAATGAAATCATTAAAAATTAATTCCAAGACTATCCAACAGAAAAGCGATTTCTCCATTTTCATGCTGATTGACCAGAGTTCTGAGTACCCAGCTGATAATGCACATAAATAATCATGATACTCTTGCTCTCATTGCAAAGCATAATGTTGACCTTCCATTTTGGTGTATTTTCATGAACTTGTTATTTTATATGTAAATCTCTGAATTTTAGATTCATATGTATTTCAAGTACTCCTCTACCACTGCACAAATCTCCTGTGAGCACAGAGCTGATGAATTTTTACAGATTTTATTTTATTTTACTTACACTGCTAAGCCATTTCATGTATCTGTCTAAAACCTAAGCATGTCAATAAGGGGCATGTTGGTGACCTCAGGAAATATAGAAAACTTAGGGATTTGAGAAAAGAATGGGCAAGATTTTCCTTATCCTCCAGAAATGCAGTTTTTATTTCTCTTTATTCTAGGACTGAAATACTTAAAAGTCAATCTTAGTGACAAAAAAAGTATTTTTCTTTGGCCTTTCTTAGGTGGAGATGTAAAAAAATGCACAAAAGGAATAAAAAACATTCTGTGAATATTTTTATTGATTGATTGATTGATTGTCTTTTTGTCTTATCTAGGGCCACACCCGTGGCATGTGGAGGTTCCTAGGCTAGGGGTCTAACAGGAGCTGTAGCTGCCGGCCTTCACCACAGCCACAGCAACGCGGGATCCGCGCTGCAACCTACACCACAGCTCACGGCAACACTGGATCCTTAACCCACTGAGCAAGGCCAGGGATCGAACCCGCAACCTCATGGTTCCTAGTCGGATTCGTTAACCACTAAGCCACGACGGGAACTCCTGTGAATATTTTTAATCCTCTTACATTCAAGGCAAAAAAAGAAACTTTACCAGAAAAATGTTCAGATGTGT
Source organism: Catagonus wagneri (assembly GCA_004024745.2). NCBI lineage: Eukaryota > Metazoa > Chordata > Mammalia > Artiodactyla > Tayassuidae > Catagonus > Catagonus wagneri. The sequence goes on from PVHT020000026.1 coordinate 4,853,574, forward strand.
TAACAAATTGGAATTTGAGCTTTAAAAATTGTTTTCATTAAATATTGAATAGTTACATAAGGTGTTTTAAAATAAAATATATGTGAGAGACAAAGAATCACATACCCTTCAAACACTCTCATTTTCTCTATGCAGTTTAAAACCCAGGATAGGAGTTCTCTTGTGTCACGCAAGTTAATGATTTGGCATTGTCATGGCAGTGGCTGGGGTCACTGCTGTGATGTAGGTTTGATCCCTGACCCAGGAACTTCCAGATGCAGTGGGCATGGCCAAAAAATACCTCGAGTCCCTGCCAGATTTCATTCCCTTTTTCCCTCCTTAGAGGTAAACAACAGCCTGAATTTTGTGCTTATCATTTCCTTGCTTTCCTTTATGCTTTTCTTAGATATACATTATATTTAAACCATGTATTATTTTTGCCTATTTACAAACTTTATACAAATGTAATCATGCTGTAGATATTTTGAGGGAGCTGCTTTTTTTTTTTTTTTTTTTGGTCAACATCGTGTTCCTAAGATTTATTTGTATTGTTTCATGTAACCATATTTTCACTGATGAGAAATATTCCAGTCTATGAATACACTGTTATACTCAGTCCTCTGGAGAACATTTGGGTTTTTAAAAATTTTACCTAATACAAATAGTGACGCTGCACTTCTCTTGGCACATATGTGCAAGAGTTTCTCTTGGGAATAGATTTCAAACTTTTCTGACTATGTTCTGGACAAACTCTAGGGTAGCCCACCCTTTGTCTCCACCTGCTGATTTTCAGAACTTTAGTGGTCCTCTTCACTTGAGTGTGGATAGATTTGTGACTTGCTTTTATCAGTAGAATACAGCAAAGGTCATGGGATGTATGTCATTACCTATATAAAATTGTAGCACTTATCTTGCTGGAGTCTCCCTTTTACTGACTCTGAGTAAGCAAGTGAGCATATTGGTGAATTCTACAGAGCAAGGAACTGAGTGTGGCCTTTTGGGGCTAAGAGTAGTCAGCAAAAAGAAGCCATCAGTCATTCAGCTGTAAGAAGCTAAATTCTGACAACAGCCTGAGTGAGCTTGAAAGCAGATCTTATCCCAGTCCAGCCTCAGATGAGACCACAGCCCTAGGCAATGATTTAAGTCTTTTGAGTCCTAGACATAGGAAGTAGCTGAGCTATGCCTAGACTTCTGATCCACAGAAACTATAAAATAAATATGTTGCTGTTTTAAGCACTAAGTTTGTGGTACTTTTTTACATAGTAGCAGAAAATTAATACAGACTGCAACCTACAATAGAAAATACATCTTACATTGTAACCAAGTACAAACACACACAAGAACATACAGGCACACACAAATATATATATATCAAAAGTTTCACTAAATCATACTAATAGTTTCTACTTATAATGCACTCTATTTTATTTTCCATACTATTCACACTCATTTTTAAGTGCTGCTTGTGGCCTATAAAGTTGATTTTGTGAATCAACAATAGTTTATGATCAGTAGTTCCCATCATGGTGCAGCGGAAATGAATCTGACCATGAACCATGAGGTTGCAGGTTCAATCCCTGGCCTTGCTCAGTGGGTTGAGGATCCGGCATTGCTGTGAGCTGTGCTGTAGGTGAAAGACATGGCTTGGATCCTGCATTGCTGTGGCTGTGGCGCAGGCCGGCAGCTACAGCTCCCATTGGACCCCTAGCCTGGGCACCTCCATATGCTGCAGTTGTGACCCTAAAAAGACAAAAAAAAATTAATGGTTTGTGATCCATGAGTTGAAAACACTCCAGTAGAATTTTACCAAAAGATAAAATTGCTAGGTCATAGTGTTTGTACATTTTCAACTTTATTGGGTAATACCCAAATGTTTTCTGAAATGGTTGTGCCACTTTACACCCGCTTCAGTATGTAAAAGTGTTCCAGTTGGTATACATCCTTATTCTCAACACTTGATATAATGACTTCCTCATCTTTGCCAATCTAGGAACTGTAAGATGGTATCTTATTGTAGTTTAACTTGAGTTTTCCTTATTATTAATGAGGTTGATAATCTTTTCATATGCCTGGCTCAGTAATTCATATTTCCTCTGCTGTAAGAGACTAATCAGATTATTGAAACCAACTTTTCACATTGAGATTTTAAAGTTCCTTTATTTCGGACACCTTCCTTGTCAGTTATATGCATTAGGTACATTTTTCAACAGTTCATGTCTTCTGTTTTTTTCTCCTTATGTTTTTCCCTTTTATTTTATTTTATTTTTTGGCCATGCCCACAGCATATGGAAATTCCCAAGCCAGGGATCAAACCCATACCACATCAGCGACCCAAGCTGCTGCAGTGATAACACCAGATCCTTAACCTGCTGGGCCAGACCCTTTTTAAATTAACATAACGTCTTCATTTTAATGTTACCACACTTTTCATATTTTTCTGTCCTGTCTTATACTTTTAGTGTTTGGTTGAATGATCCTTCCCCACCCCAAGGTCACAAAAATTCTCTCCTATATCACATTTTAAAACATTTATAATTTTGCCTTTCCCAATTAGGTTTCTAAAGCATCTAAATTGAATTTTGGTTTGCAAGTGGACTAATTTCATTTTACTCCATATGAATAACCAGCAGTCCAGCCTTATTTATTGAAAAGTCTTTCACTTATCTATGATGGCCGCTCCATCATAAATGAAGTTTTCATATGTATATAGGTCTGTTTATTGACTCACTGTTTTGTTCCATCTGTAAATTTATGCCTATCTTGGGCCAGTACTCTAACATATGGATTAGTATAGTTTTATAATTCTTGATGTCTGGTAATGAAAGATTCTTCACCTTTTTCTTCAAAAGTGTCTTAGCTACTATTGGTTCTTTGTATCTATGTTCATTAGAAATATTGGCCTGTAATTTTTTTTCTCATGAGGTCCCATTTTGGCTTTGCTTTCAAAGTAATGCTACTATCATAAAATTAATTTCGAAGTGTTTCCTCTTGTTCAGTTTTATGGAAGAGTTTGAGAAGGACTAATTTTTCTTTAAATGTTTGGTAATAGTCACCAGTAAAGCCATCTGGTCCTGGACTCTTGTTTGTTAGGAGGTTTTAGATTACTGATTTAATCTCCTAATCATTCTGTTCAGATCTTCTGTTTCTTCATTACTTAGTCTTTATAGGTTGAGTTTCCAGGAATTTATCCATTCTGTCTAGATTATCCAACTTGTTGGTGTCCAGTTGTTGATAGTGATTTCATGATCCTTTGTAATTTGCAGCAACATTTGTTACATCTACTCTGAGAAGGTAGCTCTTGTGCCTGAGACACAGGAACATTTAGAGGAGCAGTTAAGCTGCAGTCTGGTGCATGGTCAGACTTGGTGAAGTCTTGGCTCTGGGGTCCAGGTTGTGCATGCGGTTGGGTGGAACTGGCAATCCTGGTCTCAGGATAGTGTGACAATTCCTTCTCAGGGAAATGCATCAGTATTTTCCTCTCCAGGGGGTCTGTGTCATCATTGGTTGTTGGCTTACCTCAGTGGCAAAAGTTGCTGGTGTCCTCTATGGAGTCAGCTGCTGGGGTCTTCACTGATAACCACTGGAGCCCTCAACTATGAAAAACCGTGGGTAGTCAATGGCTGCCATGGAAACTACTAAGGCCCTCAGTGACAAAGCCTGCCAGGATCTTCTTCAGAGCAGCCCAACAATCTTTTCCATGCAGTTATTCTGCCACTTTACAGTCTCCCACTGCCAGAGACAACTGTTCTAATTTTTTTCACCATAGGTAAGTTTTCCCTATTCTAGAGCTTCCTAAAAATGGAATTGTACAGTATGTGCACTTTTTTCCAGCTTTCTTGCATTCAGCATAATATTTGGAAGATACATTCATACCGTTGTACATTATCAGGAATGCATCTCCTGAAGTCGAGTAGTATTTAATTGTATGGATATACCGCAATTATTTAATGCATTCTCTTGATGGATATTTGACATATTTCCAGTTTTTGGCTGTTATGAATGGAGTTGCTATAAATAGTCTTCTAGGGAGTTCCCTTCGTGGCTCAGTGGTTAATGAATCTGACTAAGAACCATGAGGTTGCGGGTTCGATCCCTGGCTTTGCTCAGTGGGTTAAGGATCCGGTGCTGCTGTGAGCTGTGGTGTAGGTTGCAGACGCGGCTCGGATCTGGCATTGCTGTGGCTGTGGCGAAGGCCGGCGGCTGCAGCTCCTGTTAGACCCCTAGCCTGGGAACCTCCATATACCGCAGGTGCGGCTCTAGATAAAGGCAAAAAGACAAAAATAAATAAATAAATAAATAGTCTTCTAGAATTTCTGGTGGACAGATATTTTTGTTTCTCTTGGGTAAATACCTGGAAGTAGAATTGTTGAGTCAAAAGTGTGTACTTACCATTACAAGAAACTGGTAACGCGTGTTCCAAAATGGTTGAACAATTTTATACTCCCATCAGAAATGTATGACCATTTTGGTGGCTCCACATCCTTTCAAATATTTGGTATTTTTATTTTTATTTTATTTATTTATTTTTTTGCCTTTTGTCATTTTAGGGCCGCACCCGTGGCATGTGGACGTTCCCAGGCTAGGGGTCTAATCAGAGCTGTAGCCACCGGCCCACGCCAGGGCCACAGCAACGTGGGATCTGAGCCGTGTCTGCAACTTACACCACCGCTCACGGCAATGCCGAATCCTTAACCCACTGAGTAAGGCCAGGGATTGAACCCACAACCTCATGGTTCCTAGTCGGATTCCTTTCCGCTGAGCCACGACAGGAACACCAATATTTGGTATTTTTAGTTAAAAAAAATCATATTAATTCCAGTGAATGTGAGCTAATATTTCATTGTGGTTTTTCTTTGCTTTTCCCTGAGGACTAATGATATCGAGCACTTTTTTTTTCTTTTTAGGACCACACATGCAGCATATGGAAGTTCCCAGGAGGGTCGAATGGGAGTTGCAGCTGCTGGCCTACACCATAGCCACAGCAAATGCAGGATCTGAGCCACGTCTGTGACCTACACCACAGTTCATGGCAACGCTGGATATTTAACGCACTGAGCAAGGCCAGGTATCCAACCCACATCCTCATGGTTACTAGTCGGGTTCGTTACTGCTGAGCTACAACAAGAACTCCTGAGCACTTTTTAACGTGCTTATTGACTTTTATAAAGTGTCTCTTAAGTTTCTTGCCCATTTATTATTGGATTTTTTGTCCATTTATTATTTACTTTTAGGAGTTTTATATGTCCTGGATATAAGTCCCATGTCAGGTATATGTTTTGCATAGTAATTTTCTTAATAGTTCACTGGATTTTTTAATTTTAATGTCAATTATTTCAGTTTTTACTTCTAAAGCTTTTTAGATTGCTTTTCAAAATAACACTAGCTCTAGTGTTATGGGCTCTAGCACTTATATTTTGACAATTTCATTTCTTTAAACATTGTAAATATTCTTTCAAATTCTATGTCTGGATAATTCCAATATCCAAAGCTTTCATGGGTCTGATTCTGCTGCATATATTTTCTGTTGGCTTTCATTCATGTTGTCTTCTGTCTTTAAATACTTTGTAATTTTTCTGTGTTTGTGCATAGTTCTTGGAACTTTGCATTGATTCTTTGAATCATGGGATTAAAGTGAGTTAGAAATATGCCTTTGCTTCTACACACCAAAATCCTTGGCTCGGGTTTTTTTTTTTTTTAATTCACTAGGGGTGGAAATGTGAGTGTTGTTATTGGTATTTGCATAAGAAGTCTCAGGGAGGATTTTTTTTCATCTTTCACTCTGTGTCGCCATTTGGGATAGACCATTTGCCCAGTCCAGTGAGTGGGGATGTAGACTGCTCTATTTCTAAAATACTGTTCCTTGAGGTGATAGCCAGTGGCATCTCAACTTTACAGAGTCTTCTTTTTCAACTGAGATAAGAACTTGGCTTTTTCTCTTCTCTCCCTACATCATAACAGATTGTGAAAACTGAAGCCTAGTTTAACTGGGGGCAGCATATGCCCTCATTGTGAAAGCTACATTCTGTGTTTCACTTTCCTCTCTTGCTTTTTCACATCAGTTTTTAATTTTTCTTATTTCTTCTTAATTTCTTTTGAACTTATTGCATCTATCCAATGTTTTTAGTTCTCTGTAGGAGGGTTGGTCAAGATATTTAATCAGACAACTTACTACTAGAAACAGAGATCCAGCACTTGATCTTTGAATCAGCAATTCACCTCTGAATTCTCATTTGTAGGTTCCAAATAATTATAAACCCACTACATGTTGAAAAATTCAAGTTATATAAAACCTGAATAAATGAAAAGACACCCTGTGATCATGGATTAGGAGCCTTAATATTATTAAGATGTCAATAATCCACAAATTGGTCTACAAACTCAATGCAATCCTTATCAAAATTCCAACTGCCAATATTTTGAAATGAAAAAGCTGATCCCAAAATTAATATGGAATTGTAAGGGACACAGAAGAGCCAAAACAATCCTGAAAAAGAAAAGCAAAGTTGGAGGATGTATACATTCTAATTTAAAAACTTAATGCAAGGCTACAGTAATCAAGACAGTGAGGTACTGACATAAGGACAAATATATAGATCAATGGAATAGAGTTAAAAGAACATAAACAGACCCATTTACAATTAGCTATTTTTAAACAAAAGTGTCAAAATGATTCAATGGGGGTAAGAATAAACTTTTCAGTAAATGGTGCTGCTAAATGGGATTCCCAGATGAAAAAGAATGAATCTGGACTCTCACTTCACACCATATACAAAAGTTAACTCAATGGATCAAAGATCTAAACATAAAAGCTAAAACTATAAAACTGTTTAAAGGAAACAAGTGAAAATCTGCATGGCCTTGGATAAGGCAATAGTTTTTTAGAGATGACACAAAAAGCACAAGCAATTAAGGAAAAATAATAGATTAATTGAACTTCATCAAAATTAAAACCTATAAATCATGTGAAAATACAACCCACAGAATGAGAGAAAATATTTGCAAACCATATATTTGTGAAGGATCTACTATGTAGAATATATAAAGAACTACAACTTAATAACATAAAAACAAATGACCCAATAAAAATGGCCAAAGAATTTGGATAGGTATTTCTTCAAAGAAGACATATGAATGGACAATGAAACACATGAATAGATGCTCAATATTAGTATTATAAGGAAAATACAAATCAAAACCACAATGAAAAAGAAACCACAATGAAATGTCAATCCACAAGTACTAGGATAGCTCTAAGAAAAATAATTGAAAATAAGTATTGGCTAGGATTGGAGAAATTGGAACTCTCATCCATGGCTGATGAGAATGTTAAAATTGTTCAGCCACTGTTGAAAACAGATTCTCAAAAAGTTAACCATATTTTCACAGAGCCAGGATAAATAATTTTAAAATTTGTATGGAAACACAGAAGATCTCAAATAGCCAAAACAATCTTGAGAAAAACAGAGCTGGAGGAATCAGACTGCACTACAAAGTTACAGTAATCAAAGTAGTATGGTACTGCCACAAAAACAGACACATAGATCAATGTAACAGGCTAGACAGACCAGAAATAAACCTATGCACTTATGGTCAATTAATCTATGACAAAGAAGGCAAGACTATACAATGGGAAAAAGACAGTATTTTCAATAAGTGGTGTTGGGAAAACTGGACAGCTACATGTAAAAGAATAAACTTAGAACATTCACTAACATCATCTACAGAAATAAACTGAAAATGAATTAAAGACCTAAATGTAAAAACCAGATACTATAAAATGCCTAGAGGAAAATATAGGAAGAACACTCTTTGAATAAAATCAAAGCAATATTTATTTGGATTCCTAAAGTAAATGAAATAAAAGCAAAAATAAACAAACTGAAACTAATTAAACTTAAAAGCTTTTGCACAGCAAAAGAAACCATCAACAAAATGAACAGACAATCTACTGAATGGGAGAAAACATCTGCAAATGATATGACCAATAGGGATTTGTACCCAACATATATAAATAACTCATACAACTCAACATCAAAAAATAAATCAAACAACCTGAATTTAAAATGGACAGAAGAACTGAATATACATTTTCCAAATAGAAATGCAGATGGCCAACAGGCACAGGAAAAGATGCTTGACATTGCTAGTCAACAGGGAAATGCAAATCAAAACCGCAATGAGATATCACCTCACACTTGTCAGAATGGCTATCATCACAAAGAACACAAATAGTAAATGCTGGAAAGGATGTGAAGAACTCTCATACAGTATTTGCAGGAATGTAAATTGGTACAACCATTGTGAAAAACAGTATGGATATTTCTCAAAAAAACTAAAAATAGAACTACTATATGACCCAGTAATTCCACTCCTGGATATATAGCAAAAAAAAAAAAAAAAAAAAAAAAAAATCCGGAACACGAATTTGAAACGATACATGCACCCCAGTGTTCATATCAGCATTACTTACAATGGTCAAGACATAGAAACAGCCTAAGTGCCCATCAACCAATATGTATGGATAAAGAATATGTCACACACACACACACACACACACACACGCGCGCGCGCACACACACACACACACATATATAATGGAATAGTACTCAGTCATTAGAAAGAAATTTTGCCATTTGTAATAACATGGATAGACTTGGAGGACATTATGCTAAGTGGAATACATCAAAGAAATACAAATACTGTATGATATCACATATATTGACTCTAAAAAATACAAAATACTAGTGAATATAACATTTACAGATATAGAGAAAAAACTAGTGGCTATCAGTGGGGAAAGGCAATATAGGGGTGAGAGAGTGGGAGGTACAAACTATATCCATATGATAGGCTCAAAGATACTTTGTACAACATGGAGAATATAGTCAATATTTTGTAATAACTATAAATGGAAAGTAACCTTGAAAATTGTATAAAAATAATTTTTTAAGTGAAATAGGAGTTCTTGTTGTGTTTCAGCAGGTTAAGAAACCAACATAGTGTCTGTGAGGATGCATGTTTGATCCCTGGCCTCATTCAGTGAGTTACAGATCTGACATTGCCGCAAGCTGTGGCTTAGGTTATAGATGCAGCATGGATCCAGTGTTGCTGCTCTGATTCAACCCCAAGCCCAGGAACTTCCATAAGCTGCACATGTGGCTATAAAAATAAAATAAACAAATATATATATATATATATACATTTAAAAAGAGAAAAGGTTAAGCATAAAATTACCATATTATCCAGCACTTCCACTCCTAGGTATATATCCAAGATAAATGAAAACATATGTCCATAAAATACTTGTACACAAATTTTATATCAGCATAATTCATAATATCCAAAAAGTGGAAAAAATCCAAATGTCTATCAGCTGATGAAAGTATAACAAAAATGTTGTATCCATAGAATGGAATGCTATTCAGCAATAAAATAGAATTAAATACATGCTGCAACATGCATGAGCCTTGAAAACATGTAACTAGAAATAAGCTAGACACAAAAGGTCAAATATTATATGATTCAATTCATCTTAAATGTCTAGTTCAGGCAACTCCACAGAGACAGAAAGTAAGTTATGGTTGACAGGGTGTGGCGACAGGGAGGGTAGGGGACTAACTGCTAGTAGGTATGGGGTTTCTTTTGGGGATGACGGAAATGTTCCAGAATTAGATAGACATGACAGCTAAAGTGAATATACTAAAAACCACTGAGTGTATCTTTTAAAATGATGAATTCTGTGTTAAGTGATACACATCTCAATAAGAATAAAGTGCTATAAGAAAACAAAAACCTAGTATGTACAAAACTAAGATTTCTTGCCTGGTATGAGGGTTAGTTTGTGGTATGTAAAGACTCATAATGAATTTACTCAAGAAATATGTTTCATTATAGCATGTCTAGATTACTTCATTTCCTTTTTTTTGTCTTTTTGCCTTATCTAGAGCCGCATCCGCGGCATATGGAGGTTCCCGGGTTAGGGGTCTAACAGGAGCTGTAGCTGCGGGCCTTCGCCACAGCCACAGCAACGCGGGATCCGAGCCGCATCTGCAACCTACACCACAGGAGGGGGAAATGTCTAAAATACAGAGAAGAGAGTTGAAAGACACAGGATTTTTTAAAAATCACATTAATTTTAACTGTGATACATCATGAGTACAAAAGAACAAAAACCGAGAAGCGGATTCTGGACAAAATTATTGTAAGGTTAAACTAGGGTAACCAACTACTGCATTTTGCCAAGGGATCTTCTGGTTTTATATTTTGAATGTTCCACATCATGTTTGTTTGTTTTAATAATCCGTTCTAGGTCATTTTATTCATAACCATTTTAACAGTTTTGAAACAAGAAGATCTTGACACTACACAGATAAGTTGTCCTGAAGCCCATTTTTAATTTCTCAGAAGCAGCCCTTAACTGTTTACTCAGTCTTTTGACTTATTTCATTTATAATTTAACATGCATGGTTATCTGTTTTTCATGTTTCAATAAACTAAAAAAAAAGTTGACCATCATAAAGGATAGTAGGCCATACGGTAGCAATATGAGACATTTGATAGCAAAAAGAAAAGTACATAATTAAAGAAAATCATAAAGTTTTACAATGATTTGCAGGCATCAGATGAGAGAGTAAACAGGAACAAACTCAGATTTCAAAAACAATCTTATGGCTACCATAGGAGAAACTGTGGAGGGCGGAAGGAGGAATTAGGAGGATGGGGATAACATATACACACTACTGTATAAAATAATTAACAAAAACCTATTACAGTATAACACAGGAAAATTTACTCAATAGCATGTAATAACCTATATGGGAAAATAATGGGTATTATATATATCCATACTATATATAATCCATATATTATATATATATGATTCACTTTGCTGTACACCTGAAACTAAATACATTGTAAGTCAACTATACTCCATTAAAATTTTTTAAATATCTTGTGATGTTCATTGTTATCAACATAAAGCTGATTGAAGAGTGTACACCATTTAATAAGGCACAGAAGCAAGTAAAACACTTAAGCTACTTTAAAATTTTAATTTTCCCCTTTAAATATGCAAGATTTTTAGAATTTGCTTCTATAGATCGCTACATTTTGTGATGGCTTCACATGCGTAAGATTTGACTGTATTATACAGCACTGACTTAGAATTTGAAAAATGAAGAACTACCTTTCATTTCTTAGCCAGTTGAATCTGTTTATGTGTTGCTCAGATACATTACATAACATATACTTGACAATGGAAAGATTGATAATTAGAAGAGTTTTTTCTTTTTAACTCATTATAGCAAATGGAATCTGTGTTGAGGTTTCAACTGATTAGAATTGAGGGGAATATTGAAACAGAAATAAGATTAAGTAAGGTAGGGCCAGTTAAAGAAATAATATGATTGTCACTTTGAATAATTTGAATTTGGTAGTGAGCAATACTGATCAGGACAACAAGATTTAAAAAGTAAGATTAATCCATCAGTGATGTACAGGAACCATTAAATGGAGGGAGGTAATCATGGAAGAAAATTTCAAGACTAAGAAACTATTTCCAAACCAAACTTAGATCCATTCACCAGACATGCAGCAAAACCAATCTACTAACACTGGTTTGTGTCAAAGGAAAATATGGCATTTATTTCAAGGTGCATGATGTGAGACCAAGCAAGGAAAATGGGGCAGCTGATACTAAAAAAACCTGAACTCCTGGATGGCTTTCAGGGAAGGGTTTTTAAAGACAGTGTGAGGATCAGGTCATGTACCTCCTTCTGATTGGCTGGTGTTGAGGTAACAGGGTGGTGTTTTAGGAGTTAACATCATCAACCTTCCTGGTTCCAACCAGTCTGGAGTCTACATACCTATGGTCAGTGTGCAGGTTAGCTATTTCCACCTGGTGGAGGTTTTAGTATCTGCAAAACAATTCAAAGATATGGCTCAGAATATTATCTCCAGCCCTTGAGGAGGAACTAAAGGTTCTTGACTTAGTTTTACAACTAAATTATTGTTATTTTGTCTTGCTTGACTATTTTCCTGTGTTTCTGCATTTCCCACTTTTGTGATTAAATTTATTCTTTCGAACTCAGGGGTGGTCTAGGAGCTTTTCTAGATACAGGAGGCAGGGGACTTGAGGAAGGGGAGAGGGGTGTTCTAGCCCTTGGAATGCCCTGCAGGGTCCTTCTCAGTTTCAGAACCACTGATATTGCCATAACCTGCAATTAGAAGCATAATGGAGGAAGAACTGGCATAATTTTACTACACTGAGATTTATTCCACTACACTGAGATTTACTGCACTGAGATGAGGAATAAGTGCAGAATTTGGGTGGTGGGGGATAGTTTTTTCACTTATTAAAATTTCCTTAACCTCTAAATAGGACATCATGTTATCTTAAAACTTCTCATTAATATGTACTTGATTGCCTACAGTTGCCATGCATATTAATAGGCACAAAAATTTTTGGTGTTAGGCTTTATTAGAAATCTACAGTGAATCTACTGGGTATGATTAATGTACCAGACTACAAAAGACCATTTCTAAGGGACTAGTGAAATGCATTCAGTACCTTAGTTTGAATTCCACAAACTGCTAAAGACTGTTCCTATTCCCAGTTCCCTTTGGCTTCACTGACCTTTACTATTATTTCCTTAATGTATTTCTTGAACTTGATTCAACATTTACCTCAAAATAGATCTGTAAATTAGAGTACTTTTGCAAAGGCTACAAGGGCTGCATCTGGGCAAGTCATCTCATCTATGAGCTCAAATCTCCCTTAGTTGTTGTGAAGGTAAAATTAACTAATGTGGACATACTTTGTAAAGATGCCAATTTAACTTTTTTATTTTTAATTTTGGCAGCAGAAGTTCAGAGTTTTATTATTTCTAAATAATCATAAATAAATTGGTTGTTTTATTTTTGTTATGGTAGCAGAAGATCATAATATTATTTTTAAATAATCATGGACAAGCCAAAAAATTCATAGGTTCCCCAGGTAAGTTAAGATTTGGTAAATTCTCCATAATGATGTATGATATTTTCTTAAACCTTGTATTTGATGTCACAAGAGATAAGACAGTAGGATAATAATTTGAAACTTCTCTTTTGGAGTTCCCCTTGTAGCTCAGTGGTAACAAACCCGACTACTAGTATCCATGAGGTTTCAGGTTTGATCCCTGGCCTTGCTCAGTGGGTTCAGGATCCCATGTTGTCCTGAGCTGTGTTTTAAGTAGCAGATGTGACTCAGATCTGGCATTGCTGTGGCGTGGTGTAGGCCAGCAGCTGCAGCTCTGATTCTATCCTTTGCCTGGGAACTTCCACATGCTGCAGGTGTGGCCCTAAATTAAAAAAGGAAAAAAAAAAAAAAGAACGAAACTTCTCTTTTGACCTGATCTTTGAGTTCTACTTCAAAGTTTCTAAGAAAATCTCATTATGCTTATACCATTTTTTATGAACATGCCTCATATCCACTGGGAACACAGTTGAAGTTTAGATGACTTTACAATGTAACTTGCATCATGTTTAAATCCTAAATATAAGGTATCTTTTATTGATTATGTGCTTAGTTGATAATTTTTCACCTTGATCTTACTAAAATCTATCTCCAGAATCACACTATAAAATAACTTATATTTTAGGAACTTTCTGTAGTATGTGAATACTCGAATATGCCCTTTTTTACATTATATTTATAATTTTAAAAACCAGGAAACATTAGAAAACTTTGAAAATTTTGACTCATCAAAAAATTGACCAAAAAAAAAAATTTTGGCGTTCCCGTCATGGCTCAGTGGTTAATGAATCCGACTAGGAACCATGACGTTGAGGTTCGATCCCTGGCATCGCTCAGTGGGTTAAGGATCCAGCGTTGTTGTGAATTGTGGTGTAGGTTGCAGACACGGCTCATATCTGGTGTTGCTGTGGCTGTGGTGTAGGCCGGTGGCTACAGCTCCGATTAGACCCCTAGCCTGGGAACCTCCATATGCCGCGAGTATGGCCCTAGAAAAGGCAAAAAGACAAAAAAAAAAAAATTCACCAGCTAGCTGTTTTCACTTTCCAATTTATCAATTTTATAGTATATTCAAAGTAGATAAATATACTATATCTACTTTTTTTTTATTTTAGCCTTTCCCTTTAGTATTGTATTGCAAGCATTTTTAACATGTCATTGACATACCTACCATCTTCTCCTCTGTGATTTCATGTTACTTCAAACCAGATAATTGTAATCTCTGGATTCATCTTAGTTTCAGCCAAATAAAACATTGCTTCCAGTCCCTGATCTCTTATCTTTTCCTTGACCTTTGCTTTAAACATCATTTGTCATAGACAGACATGAAGGCAGATCTTGCTTTTAAGCCCTCAGCCCTTCTTTATCTCCTACATTTAAAAGGATCAGAAGGGGCAGTGGCACTTTAATTTATGAGGATTCATGAGTAAAGTTTATAGAAATTGGGCCTATTTAGCTTTGAAACTGAATTAGCTTACTGGTACGGGTGAGAAGATTGAAGAATTTTATTTTATTTTATTTTTCCTTTTGTCATTTTATGGCCGCACCCGCGGCATGTGGAGGTTCCCAGGCTAGGGGTCTAATCGGAGCTGTAGCCACTGGCCTGCATCGCAGCCACGGCAACGCAGGATCCGAGCCGCGTCTGCAACCTACACCACAGCTCACGGCAACGCTGGATCGTTAACCCACTGAGCAAGGGCAGGGATCGAACCCGCAACCTCATGGTTCCTAGTCGGATTCGTTAACCACTGCGCCACGACGGGAACTCCAAGACTTTTAAATAAAAGACTTCAAGCAGATGAAAAGATAGATAATATGGAGTAGCTGTTCTCCATTTCTGTTGCAAGTAAAAGGAAGTGTACATACTAGGGCAAGAAGGATTTAGCTTTAGAAATATAGAATTGAGACCCAGTTATCAGAATTATTATATTGAATGCTATTACAAAGACAGACTGAAAAAAATAATTAAATTGATTTGCCTTGATTGCAAAGTTACAGATTACAGAATAATAATTTTTAAAAACTGTATAGCATTTTTTAATTTACAAAACAATCTCCATAATTATATCATTTGATCCTCACAGAAACCTTATAAAGTAGGTATTATATCCACTTAAGGATGGGAGAACTGAGTTTAAATTCCTAAATTTCAAAGAAGTTATCAAGTAGTATAACTTGATCTTTTATTAACAACCTTATTGACATATAATTCATATACCATCAAATTCACCTAAATAAGGCGTACAATTCTATGGCTTTTAGTTTATTTATAGAGTTGTATAACCATAACCATAATCAATTTTACAACATTTTGTCATCCCAGAAAGAAAACCCCATTACAATTGGCAGCCACTCCAGATTTACTCCTAAACCCTAGTCATTGGTAACCACTAGTCTACATTTTGTTTCTGTAGATGTGCTTATCTTGGAATAAATGGTACCATACAATATGAGATGTTTTAGATTTTTTTCACTTAGCATAATATTTTCAAGGTCTATCCATGTTGTAACATGTATTAATACTTCATTCCTTTGTGTGGTCAAATAACATTCCATTGTGTGGATATACATATTTTGTTTATCAGTAATTAGTTGATGGGCATTTGATTAGTGTTTAGTTTCTGGCTATTATGAATAATGCTGCTATGAACATATATGTATATATTTTTGTGCAGACATGTTTTCATTTACTACTTGATATTGAAACCAGTTTTTTTTTTTTATCATATGCAAAGTTTAAAGATGGTCCCCAAGATTCTTGCCCACTAGAGTACATGACCTGTATAATCCCTTCCCTTTGAGTGTGGGAAGAATCTGCGAATATGATAGGATATCACTGTCTTGATTTGGTTATGTTATATGGCAACGGAGAAGGAATTTGCAGATGTAGTTAAAGTCTCTGATCAGTTGACTTTATGTTAATCAAAAGAGAGATCATTCACACTGGACCTCACATAATCAGGCAAGTCCTTTAAAAGAGGATTCAGGCCTTTCCAGAAAGGAAGATTCAGTGTAAGAGGGTGGTCAAATGGTACAAACCTCCAGTTGTAAAATAACTAAGTCTTAAGGATGTAAAATACGCATGGTGATTATAGTTAACTATACTGTGTTGGATATTTATTTGAAAGTTGCTAAGAGAACAGATCTTAAAAAGTCTCATCACAAGAAAAAAAATTGTAACTATGTGGGGTGATGGATGTTAATTAAACTTATTGTGGTAATAATTTTGCAAGATATACTTACATCAAATCATATGTTGCACACCTAAAACTAATACAATGTTATATGCCAATCATATCTCAATTAAAAATAAGCAAAAGAGATTCTCTTGCTGTCCTTGAAGAAGCAACCAAGTGCATTACCCTATGAAGGGTGTCATCTGGCAAAAACTTAAGGATGTTTCTAGAAGCTAAATGCAATTCCCAGTCAACATCTAGCAAGAAAACAAACTCAGTCCTACAACTGCGAGAAGTGAGTTTTGCCAGCAACCAGGGGCTGGGAAGAGGGATCGCAGGTTTCAGGTCTGACTGTAGTCCTAATACCTTGATTTTATCTTGGTAAGACTCTGAGCAGAAGATGCAGCTGATTTGTACCAACGTTCTTGACCCATAGAAATTGTGAGGTAATAAGTATATGTTTTTTAAGCTGCGAAGTTTGTGCTAATTTGTTATGTAACAGGAGGAGAACACAATGTCATACGGACCCTTTTTCATCACACTATCCAGTACTGCCTCCATGTACCTATGTTCCCTTTCCACTCCATGATTATTAATATTGTGTCATAATTATTGCAGCTGTCTGGATAATAATAGATCTTTTAAAAAATCTGATTTTGCTAGAAAGCCTCACTCAAACTTAAGGAAAGTAATGATTTTCTGATTAACAAGAAATCGCATAATCATGGGGTTTTATAGCCAGAGGGGATCTTAAAAATGTTAGACCAACAGTCTGATAAGAATCCTTATCAGACTCTGCCTAAACATTGTTGTCATACACAAGCCTATTAACCCCTTTGTAACCTGCCTCATTAAAATAATTTCCCAGATAATGCTCTCTGATTTTTCTAGTCTCGTTTTCTAACTCCACTCTGCTGGTATTATGGATCATCTTTTTGAAATCACTACTCTCTTTTAAGGGATAGTTTAAGATAGAAACTGAAATGAGCTCTGAAAGATTAAAAACATCATGCTGCATACGGCTTCATTATGGGCCTACAAGCCATGTTTTCACAGTTCACTGGCTCCTTCACACTAGAGTAAAACCATGGAGCTATGAAACAGCAAGATAATTAGATCTTCAAGAAATTTGAAATCGTGCTATATCTAGAAACATTTCTAAGGGATCCATTTGATTACTTACTGAACAATGGTATGCACAGTGCTCAGAAAGAGAATGATTCCTATTGTGCCATTTGCATGGAGTCCCACAAAAATTTCCACAAGATCATTCTTTATCAAGAATAAGCTCGGTTGCTGCTTTACAACACATGGGATTGCCCACACTACTAGGGAGTGAAAACAGCTTTGGTATGCTCTTTAAACTCTATAGGCCATGGTGACAAATACGTGAGGAGGCAGTATGGTTTAGGTTGACAGCACAGAATTTAGGGTCAGGGTTAGGTCTGAGTTCTGGCTTTGCTGCTTAATACGGAAGTACCCTTGAACAAGTTCCTTAACCTCTGCAAGTCTCAGTTTTCCTAAGCAGAAAAAAGCTGATCATAATATATCATATAACATTTGAGAGGATTATATGAGATCATGTATGTAAAGCTGTAGCAAGTCCCTAATACAGATTAAGCACTCAATAATTAATAGCTGGTGTTATTATACATAAGAAGGACGAATATATGATTATTTTGTATAACATTCAAAGGAACCAGCTTATTTATAAATCTGCAAAAGATTTTTCCCCTGGAAGTAAAGCAATAACATTGACTAAAATCTCTAAACTTTTTATTTTTTATTTTTTTATTTTTTTTGCTTTTTAGGGTTGCCCCTGAGGCATACGAAGTTCCAAGGGTAGAGGTCGAATCAGAGTTGTAGCTGCTGGCCTACGCCACAGCCATAGCCATGCCAGATCCAAGCCATGTCTGTGGCCTACACCAAAGCTCAGGGCAGTGATGGATCCTTAACCCAGTGAGCCGGTTCAGGGATTGAACCTGCATCCTCATGGATACTAATCGGATTTGTTTCTGCTGAGCCACAATAGGAACTCCCTTTAAACTTTTATTAGATTAAAAAATAACTAAAATTTTGCATATGTTTAAGCATTTTTTACACAAACAACACAAACAACTATGATTAAAATACTTATGGCCTAGTGGTAAGGAGCACGGGTTTTGGAGTCGGGGCCTCTGGATCTGGATATCAACCCTACCACTTCCAAGCTATGCATTCTTGGGTAACCCCCAAATTTCTTTTCCTCAGTTGAAAAGCAGGGGCTATAACAGAACCTACTCTATATGGGCTTTTGAGAGGACATACCAGTTAAAGTAGAGTGCTTAGAACAGAAAAAACACTCAATAAATGTTCCCCTCAAAAAAAGGGGGGGAATGACAACATAATTTTAAAACATTAAATATTTATCTTGTACTATGTTCTTTTAAAAAAGGTTATGCCGATTATCTGATGTATTCTAATAATAACAAATGTGGATATAATATACGTACATATACAAACATACACACATACATTTATATATATATATGTGTGCATATATATGTGTGTATATATATATATATGTATTTGTGTTCTGCCTTACTCAGCATTATTTCATATATACTTTTTCATATACTAATACAAGTCCATATACTTTTCATGTAATTGTTGAGATTTTTTTTATTGAACTGATTTTGGAAGATTTGGAATTGTTTTCAAAAGTTGCTATTATGAATAACACTGATATAAACATCTTTATGCAATTTACC
The DNA here is from genome assembly GCA_004024745.2 of Catagonus wagneri. Lineage (NCBI taxonomy): Eukaryota > Metazoa > Chordata > Mammalia > Artiodactyla > Tayassuidae > Catagonus > Catagonus wagneri. The sequence continues at coordinate 4,872,488 of PVHT020000026.1, forward strand.
TTATTTTTTTTCCTTTTATATTAATTTTTGGGCTATATTTCCTTAAAGGGTGTCAAGTGGTCAAGAGGCATGTAATGGAGTCAACAGGGTTAACTGACAAGATATGAAAAACACTCTCCTACACTCTCCAAACACATAGATAAGTGGGATAAAACTACAATAACCTTCCTCCAGTTTTAAAAACTGTATCATTGAGTTTGAAAACAAACTAAGAAACTCTCTAGTGGTCAGAAATGAAGAGGAAACTCAAAGTCACAATAGTAAACAGAATTGAAGCCCAATGACCCAAAGAGAAGTCAGATAACAATTGTAAGACAAAATCTGGGGTATTTTTTCCTTTTTAAAATTTAGGCATAAAATAAAATCATCCTTTTGGTTTATGGTTTGACACCTTTTCATAACGCATACTGTAGTGTAACAACCACCACAACCAAGACATGAAATTCCCTCCAAATTCTTCCATGCTTTTTTGTAGTCAAACCCTTCCTCCACCCTCATGTGACTGGGGTTTTAATGCCTTGCTGAAACGAGTGGGCAGCCACAGACACAGTGGCTGTGTGGGTAGTAAGCTGGAATATGGGCTTCCTACAATAAGAACTACTACTAAAACTCTGATCCTTTGCTTATGAATGTGGGCTTATAAGCAGGAAATCCATTCTCAGCTGTGAAAAATCTCCACTGCACATGGGTGTGGGGTCTACATATATACTCATACATGGAATAGAAAACAAAAGTTAAAAAGTAAACTGTAAAAACTGGTCCCAAACTGGAAAATTTTACAGGGACACTGTAGAAACAAACACAAATCTGTCCCATAGTGACATCTCTACAACTAAGTATAAATGCAGAACTCTTACAGGAGACAACTCTTTAAAAAGAGACTTTAACAAAAAATTACAAAGGAAACAAGGAATCTTAACTACCAAAAATAAAACCAGAATATGTAATAAGGGAAAATTTAGGCCCAAGGTAATCTAATGAAGTAATCTATCAGTTTAGAACTTGATATTCAGTTGAACTATTTTGCAAAAGTGAGGATGAAATATATTTTCAGGCACCATCCCAAGATTCAAAGTTTACTACAACAGAACTTCAGTAAAAGAACTACTAAGGAATGTATTCCAGCAAGACTGAAATTAAAACCATAAGTAGGTGTGATGTAATTAAGCAGTGTTGAATAAAAAAGTCAGTAAATCATGTTGAAATATGCAAATAAGTATTGGCTATAAAAATGATGATAATAATTACTTTGAAGAGGTTTACAGAATTGAAACCTGAACTACTGTAACATGGAAGAAAGAAGGGGAAACGTGAGAGTTCCAAGATTTTTTTCTGTTTGGGGAGAAGGCTAGAAATGTTAATTTTAGACTCATAAAAATGTATAGTAACATATATGTTTCAAATTATAAGTGTAATCACTGAAAAAAATGTAAATACCACACATAACTTTCAAACCAGTAGGGGGAAAAAAACTCAATTCATCTGAAGGCAGAAAAGGAGAGAAAAAGAATTAAAAAAACTCTAGCAAAAATAATACACAAAATGATAGAAACAAGCCCAAATACATTTATGATTAATATATAAATATAAATTATTCATAGGCATCTATTAAAAGAGACTCTCAGATTGGATATATTAAAAAATCCGGGTAAATATTGCTAACAAAAGACATACCTAAAAGATAAATACACAAAAAAGGCTAACAATAAGGGGGTAGAAAAAATACACTAAGTAAAGATATGGTGATATTATTGTCAGACAAAAGAGACTTCATGGGGAAAATTATTAATGTAGATAAAAAGTAAATGACATAATACTTTTTTCAGTCACCAGGAAGATATGACAATCATGAACCTGTATGCTCCTTATAATATCAAATTAAAGTATAAAACAATAGGTGACTAAATTACAAGGAGAAAATGACAAATCTTCATTCATGGTGCTACATTTTAATACTGATAGAATAAAGCACACAAATAAGTAGCAAAGATACAGAAAATCTGGACAATTTAAAAAATGTTTACATCCTCTACAGGGTACTTTTATTTTGGGTTGACCTTCTACTTTGTAATCTTGCATAATCCTCTTATTTTTTTTATTAGTTTATCTTATAGATTTTTAATCTGGAAAATGGTATGATGTACAAATTACTACTATTCTCTCTCTTTCAATTCTTATACCATTTGTTTCTATTTCTCATCTTATTGCATTGATCACTACTTCCACCCAATACAATGTCAAATAGTAGCTGGATAAATGAGCATACTTGGTATATTCCCATCTTTAAGGAAAACACTACTAAACTGTCTCCATTAGGTTAAATGCTTGAAATAGATTTTTATTTATGGTTGGAGAAATATCCTTTATCAATTTGAGAAGATCCTTTCTATCTTTAGTTAACTAAGAGTTTAAAATCTTGAATGAGTGTTGTATTTTATTGAATATCTTTTCTGAATTTTTTCTGTTTCTATTCTTTAAAATTTTCTCTATCATATGGATTAACAACCTTTATATAAACTACTTTCAACAGCTGTAGAGTACACACATTAGTATATATACATATATGCAGCCAACTTTGCATTACTAGGATAAAGCCTACTTGGTCTTGATGTATTTTTTTTTTTTACACAATGCTGGATTGAGTTCACTATTTTACTTTTCTAGTCTTTCATTTATGTTCATAAGATTGAGATAGTTTTCTTATACAATCCTTGTCTATGTTTAGCTTTAAGTTTATACTTTCCTCATTAAAAAGGCAGTCTATTTGTCTCCTTTCCAAACTCCACCAGAGTAACATAAAAGAATAAAACAAGAATCAACCTACAAGGACAAAGAGACTAGGATTAGACAGGGCTAACACAGGAATCTTCACTACATTATTATTTTTAATGTCTAAAGCAAACATAGTAAAATGTTAATATATGACTAAGCCTGGTTACAGGTAAATGGATGCTCATTATCTTTTCTTTCATAGTTTTAGTCATGATGAAATATTTCTTAATGTTAAAAATGCACAAAAAATGAAGTTAGCTTCAGAAGGTGATATGTGTTCTAAACGTGCTTCTTAGTTTTCAATGTGCACACGAATAACCTGGAGAATTCTTATTAAAATGCAGATTCTGAATCATTACGTCTGGAGTGGGGCCTGAGATTATGCATTTCTTATTGGCGTCTCAGGTGAGGCCAATGCTGGTGGTCTGTGGACCACTCTTTGAATAGCAAGATTCTAAGGGAAATAAAGAAATGATACAAGGGGTGGCTTCTTTAGATAAAGTGCTCTTGAAACGCTTCTCTAAATAGGTGATATCTGAGTCATTAAAAAGCCTCCAGGAAGGAAGAATGTTCCAGGTAGAGAGGAAAGCAAATGCAAAGACACTGAGGTAGGAATAAGTTCTAGAAATACAAATGACCACTGTGGTCTTCGTAGAGTATTCAACTGTTTCTTCCACATTTCAGGCGTAATTAAGTGAAAAGAGTCCTAGAGTATTTGGAATCATAAAACCTAGACTTGGTCTTTATCCATTAGCTCTATGACCTTTGTCAAGTCACAACCTGTCTCAGACTATTTCCTTATAAATATGGGAATATTAATAAATAATACATATTCTTCAGGATTGATGTGAGGATTACATAAGTTATGAGAAACCACCTTTTATTTAATTAATTAATTTATTTATTTATTTATTTTTGTTTAGGGCCTCAGGTGCAGCATATGGAAATTCCCAGATTAGGGGTCCAATCGGAACTACAGTTGCCGGCCTACACCACAGCCACAGCAATGCCAGATCCAAGCAGCGTCTACGACCTCATCTCGGCAAAGCCCACTGAGCGAGGCCAGGGACTGAACCCACATCCTCATGGATACTAGTTGGGTTTGTTTCCACAGAGCCACAATAGGAACTGAGAAACCACCTTTTAAATAGAAAAAAAAAAAATACTATACACATATAGATATAATTATTGCATAAACAAAGTGCTTCATATGATCTGTCTGCAATAGCTATTTATGATGGCTTTTATTGTATGCTCCTCTATCTCTAATTTATTTCCAATGCTTATGTGTTAAGTTGCTGCAGGCCAAGATGGCCTGTTGCTGCAGTTCTGCAGTGCACAACTCTATGTTTCACATTCTATTTCTGGTTGCACTGGAAATTTTCTTTGGCATATTTGGCTCATGTTTGATTCAATTTAGCTCATCACAGAGTAACTACTTTGTTATTCCAATGTTATTTATGTTTCTTAATCAGAGGATTTGACTTAGAATGAGACTACTTTGGTAAAAGCGTTTTGACTGCAGTCAAAGACCTCACAACTGTGCCAATAAGGCTTGTAGGTAATTCTAATGAAACTACTCAAAACTCCTGAGAAATCATCTGTAGGGTTAGACGTTTCAGAATTCTGAGATCTTGCCTGATTTAAAATCTTACAATTCTATATAGCCTCTAGATGCTTTCTTAGTGTAAACTACAGTGGAATAGCAGCCAGAATACTACGGTTCTAGTTCTGACTCTATCACCACATGGTCCTGGTCCTCTTTATCTACTAAGAACAAGGAATAACCCCAAAAGCTGTTATTAAGATACAGCAAGATAATGTGCATTTTTCTGAAAGTATAAAAATTTGAGTTATTTTGTCACATTTTATCCGACAGTCTCTCATAAAATATATATTAACACAGGTTCCTATATTAAAAAAAAATTGAGCATTAGTGGAAAATGCCTTACCTGGGTTGAAAGATTCAGTGGCAATACTAAGCCTTAACAGAAATCATTGGTAGAGTCTAGGGTTTCTCTTAGTATGTAAGTATTGCTAACACAGAATAGATGATAGATAAATATTTACCAATGATGATATAGGCATTAATGAAAGAGGTCATTACTGATTTATCAACAAGACAATAATAGGCCAGAAACATTCAATTGCTCACTAAATTCTGTCAATTCTCTCTCCATAATGTCTCTGGAATTGATCTACGGTCATTGCTACAACCAGGTTCAGGCCTTTATTTATGACTATCGCATTAACTTCATGACTCCGATCTGAACTCCCTCCAATTCAAACTTCCTACTTAAGCCAGAGTGGTTTAATGAACATACAAATCTGATCATGTTACTTTCCTGATTAAAACCATTCACTCACTACAGGATCAAGCATTAACTTAGAATGAAATACAAGCATTAACTTCACCATCAGGCCTCTGCTTATCCAGGCTCATCTCGTATTACTCTGCCCTATATTCTCTAGACCCCTGAACCTGGAAATGCTTTTTCTGTGCTTTCTTGCTGTTAAACATGCCATTTCCTTTACATAGAATTCCCTTCAACTGAAAACTATATTCTTCTGCAAGTAACTACTTCCAAGCATCCTTTTCCCTGGAAATCTAGAGTGTAATATGAATCTTGAAACAAAATAAAGGTAACTGCACGGGCCATGCATAACTTCTGTCTTCATCAGATTTATCATTAGCCCATGGGTCTTCCACATAAGGAGTTTATAATTATTTGCTTGTCTTGTGTGAAAGTTTGTGAATGCAGCAATGAATAGAAAATTGTAAACATTACTGTCTCCAGGGTTTCAGGTAACGTTTACGCTTGGAAATGCAGTTTCCTAGATAACCGTAAACATACTTCAACATCATTTTGTCATGATGATATTGATGGCAAAAGAATATAAACCTTTCTTTAAACATGGATTTCTCTACATACATTTTCATTTTACCATCTAGCTATTTTGCAATAATTAGTTGCTGCAGAAACCAAAGAGGAGAGGTATAAAGAGGCAAAGCAGCAATGTAAAGGAGTGTGTGTGTGTATAAAATTCTCCCAAGAGCAACAGGTCAAAGGAAAACTGCTCCAAAGTCTGTGCGATAAAGAACAATCTGCCAAGTGAAAGCGCTTACAAGACAACAAGCGAACCTTATAGGTAGTGAATTTCACAGATGAAACCTCCTCCCTGGGAAATCAGTATCTGTAGTTTAATCTGCCCTAAACATTAGTACATATGAGGGTGATAAGAATATGCAGAGGAAAAATGAAGACAGTAGATTTTGGCGCCGAGTTGGGGGCGGAAGAAGAGTGAAATGACCAAGATAGGGCTGCTCGATATATCAAATGCAATATTTAGGATATAATTATACTAAGAAATGACTCACTGTTTATCAGGAATTCAAATTTAACTGTGCATCCCGTATTTTATCTAACAAATCCAGGAAAAGAGAACTATTCCCGGTTGTGTAGGACAAACACTCAAATGACCGGCCCTAAAAGAAAAAAAAAAACGGTTGCCCGAAAGCGTCTGAGTCTTCAGAGAATCTATTTCCGGTCTCGGCCCTGGGCGGGAGAGGGGGAGGGGGTTGGGGCGTGGGAGGGGGGGAGGATTTGGTTAGGGAGTTCGGACCGCCAACGTCCCACAATCCTCTGCTCTCGGTTCCTCTTTCCTCGCTCAAGATGGCGCTGCTCGCGATACATTCCTGGCGCTGGGCAGCCGCGGCGGCTGCTTTCGAAAAGCGCCGGCATGCTGTGATTCTGATCCGGCCTTTCGTCTCTATCCGCGGCACAGGTCCTCAGTGGAGGTCAAGTCAGCTCTGCGGCTCGGGAACTGCGCGGATCTCCCAGGTGAGATGCCGTTCACAGGGAAGGACAAGGGGACCTATAGGGAAAAGGTTGCCCTTGTGTTCTTGGGTCAGAGAGCGCCGAAAAGAAAGGTTGGCAGGCTAACTCGGGACATCAGTAAGTGATAGAAATTAGGGTTAGAAATATGAGGAAGGGATGAAGAAAAGCTTTGGGTTACAGCAAATGAGAACGGACAGAAGGTTCTAGGCAGAGGACACCTGGAGCGCCGGTGACTCTTGCAAGATTTACAATTTTTTCTCTTGAGTTTACGAGTTCGGGTAGACCCCATTCCGAGACTGCTTACTTTTCCAAATGCAAGAAAAACGGGGCTACTTTCCAAAGTTAGTAATGAAATTTGGGACTAATTTGCCAATGGTTAAGATTTTACTCAGTCGGAAGTAGCAATTTGGAGGGCACTGGAAGATGATAACAAGCTACCTATAAATAAGCGGCAAATTGAGTTCGCTCCCTCGCTGTCTGTGCTCCTTGATAGGCCAGAACCGTAATTATCTCTCTGCGAAACACACCGCCCTAAATTCATATGTAAACACGATTATCCTTTGATCTGAAAATAGTGTTCTTCTGTATACGCAAGTCTATATACGCAGGTCACTTTGGAAGCTATAAAGCTACTTACCTTTAATTAATGAATGTAGCTGCGCTATAGTGCCTCTTAATAGTTGCATCCATCATTGTTTCTCATTCGAGAACAGTTTATTATTATTATTTGCACCTCAGTATATCTTTGTATTGCCTATAATGGGCAAAAAGTTTAATTGGAACCGTTGTTCATCTGTATCAGTAAAGTGTTTTCTTTATATGAGAAACAACCTCTTAAATTTTGATTCTTTGTCAACAAATGTTTAATGTCTACTATGTACGTAGTGCTGTGCTAGATAATGGGGTACCAGGAGAAACAAACACAGTAAATGTCTTCAAGATTGGCCATTTTAGTTAAGGAATTGAATCTGCACATTACAAGAATAACTTAAAAAAAAGGTAATAGGTTAAATATCAATGAATAGTATGAACAATAAGGGATGTAGGCATCCAGAGGGAATAGTGATAATTAAGGACTAGATATAAAGAAGATCTCATGCTGGCAATAGAACTGGAGAGAACATTCCACGCAGGGAGTATAGAGAATGGCAGTAGGCATGTGGAGTGTTGAACAAATTATATCCATTTGTTCATTCAATAATTATTGAATGTCTTCACCTCAGTGATTAAGTATGCTCTGTCCTTAAAGAGTTTAAAATCTAGTAAGAGAAATACATTGTGAGCCACATGGAAAGTCCATAGTAAAGGAAATACGTAAACGGTAAGTAAACAGGCAATGATAATGCAGTAGTGCAATGATGGGCAAGGTACAAAGTACTGGAAGAATATACATGAGAGGCATCAAGACTAATCTTGAGGTGGAGAAAATTGCCTTGAGTAACTGACAGCTAAGCCAAGACCTGAAAAACCAGAAGTCAGTTGAAGAGAGAGTAGTATGTGTAGAGGCCTACAGGTAAGAGAGTGCGTGAACCTTTTGTTGAACTGCTTGTGGTTTGGACTAGGCAGGAGTTCATGATGGGAAATGGCAGATGAGGCTAGAGAAGCAAATCCAGATTGGTTTTTTTTTCGTCTTTTTAGGGCCGCACCTATGGCATATGGAGGTTCCCAGGCTAGGGGTTCAGTCAGAGCTATAGCTGCCAGCTTACGCCACAGCAACGCCATATCCTTAACCCACTGAGTGAGGCCAGGGATCCAACCTGCAACCTCATGGTTCCTAGTTGGATTCGTTTCCCCTGCGCCAGGATGGGAACTCCCAGATTATTTTATTAAGGTTTTTTTTAAAAGCACTTCATAGTTGAAAGTTTGTAACGTGCTCTCTTGGGAACCAGTCTTGTTCTGTAGTCCTCTAATGAGCCAGATGAAGTTAAGATAAAATTTGTAAGACTTTCAGGCTCCAAGAATGAGGGGAAGGAGAAGGAAGGCATGAGGAGTTTCAGAGGGGAGTAATGAAAATAAAAAGTTAGCATTTTCTCATTACGTGAACATTATTCCCACAGCTTCCTTCCTGCACTCTCTCTTCTACATCCTACCATTTCCTTTGGTTACCATTTCTGAAGTGTGAAAAACAAAGGGAAGATGTTACCTTTGTTTTCTACTTCTTAAAGGCCTGCAACTCTTGCCTCTTTTATAAAAATGTGGATTTAACAGGAAGATGAAGGACTGATTATAAGGCTTTTAAAGTAGAACCTGATATAAACTGATGCAAATTTTCAGATTAGCGATTTGTGATTAAAATGACAAAATATTGAATGCATACTTCTAGCACAATCATTAGTAGGTAGCATTTTTTTTTTTTTTTTGGCCGCACCCAAGGCATGCGGAAGTTCCCAGGCCAGGGAGCAAACCTGAACCACAGCAGTGACGAACAATGCCCAATCCTTAACTGCAAGGCCACCAGGGAACTCCAGTCATTAGTATTTATAGCATATTTTAGAGGTGAAAAGAACCTTAGTGCAGTGTTATTATGTTAGTGGGTTGAATCGGCGTGTTTTTAGATGAAATTTAGAGTAGGAAAGAAAATATCAATGCTTTGTACATATTAAGGGAAGTATTATTTTATGTACTTTGTTTTATGAGTATATGTATACATTCCCACATGTATGTGGTTATTGGGATATATTGTAAAATGTTTTCCACACGGGATTATGCCCTGGAGCTATGTTGTGCAGTGGTAGTCGGTATCTTCATGTGGCTGTTTAAATTTAAATTAAAAGTTTAATTCCTCCTTTGTATTAGCCACATTTTAAGGGCTGAATAGCTACGTAGATATGGAACAGTTCCATCATTGCAGAAATTTCTATTGAACAATACTACTTTAGAAAGTAATCATATACAGCTATTCTAATTTTGCAGATGAGGGAACTAAGTTCTAGTATGGATAAATGACAGCCGTTAAGGCCATTTTTTTAAATTGATTTCTGTGTGTTAGATATTTATATAAGAGTAATTAAGACTGTGGCAGACACTAATCACACAGTGAATGTTGAATTGTAAAGCTACTTCTCTAGTAATTACTAGACTACTATTCACAGAGGGAAACACCTGAAACAAAGTTTTTTCTTAAAAGTTGGAAGACTTCATACGATAAGTTTTTTTTTTTTTTTTTGGCCACACTTGCAGCATGCAGAAGTTCCTGGGACAGGGATGAAATCCGAGCCACAGCAGTGACAATGCCAGGTCCTTAACTGCTAGGCCACCAGGGAACTCCATAAGATTTAAATTGTAATGATTATTATGCAGTTGCCTCTCTGCTATACTAATTAATATTAAAAGAACTTATGAATTTTGAGTGATAGATTTTTTTAGTTTATTTCATTAATATTTATTTGGTAAAAACAGGCATCATATACTTAATCCATAATGCCTTTTTAATCTATGTTTAATGAATCTTGGCTCTTGATTCTGACACTGGTTATGTACTTTCTTCATTCGTTTTTATTTAAACATCTTTATTGAGGTTAATTCACACATCATACAATCACCCATTTAAAGTGTGCAATTCAATGGATTTAGTATATTCAACAGATTTTAGTATATTCAGTTATACATACCACCAACATCATAGTCATTTTACATTTTCATTACCTCCCTTCCCCTTCCTCCACCAGCCCTATGCAACCACTGATCTATGCTCAGTCTTTATAGATAGATTTGTCCATTCTAGACATTTCATTTAAATGGAACCAGATAATATTTGGTTTTGAGACTGGTTTCTTTCACTTAGCGTTATGTTTTCAAGGTTCATCCATATTATTGGATATATTGCTACATTTCTTTTTATGGCTGAATAATATTTGGTGATACAGATGTGAATGATTGTCTTTATACAGTCATCAGTTGATAGACATTCAAGTGGTTTCCATATTTTGGCTGGTGTGAATAATTCTGCAGTAAACATTCATGTACAAGTTCTATGTGAACGTAAGTTTTCATTTCTCTTGGATATATACCTAGGAATAGAATTGTGAGTCATATGGTAAATTCTGTGTTTAATTCTTTTAGGAACTGCTGGACTGGTTTTCAGAATGGCTACAACATTTTACATTACAGTCAGAAGTGTATGAGGGTTCCAGTTTCTTCATATCCGAGCTAATAGTTGTTATCTGACCTTTTTTAGTCTAGGTGTCTTGGTAGATGTGAAGTCACGTCTCTTTGTGGTTTTGATATGTAATTCCTTGATGACTAAAGATGTTGCGCATCTATCCATGTGCTTATTGACCATTTGTATATATTCTTTAGAGAAATGTCAGTTCGGGTTGTCCTTTGCCCAATTTTTAATTGGGTTATTGGTCTAAAAAGGACCAATAAAAAATTATTGAGCTACAAGAGTCTTTATCCTTGTTTCAAGTCCCTTGTCAGATATATGATTTGCAAATATTTTCTCCTGTTCGGTGGGTTGTTTTTTTACTTTTTTGATAGTGTCCTTTGAAGCAGAAAAGTTTTTTCATTTTGTTGAAGTCAAATTTATCTGTCTTTTAATTTTTTTGTCATATTTTGGTGTTATAGCAAAGAATGCATTGCCAAATATGAGGTCATGAAGATTTACCCTTGTTTTCTTCTAAGAATTTTATAACTTAATTCTAATGAGATATAGAAACATTACTTTTCTATAGTTCTAGTTCTTCCCCCCTTTGTTGTTTTATTTTCGTACATTTTACATCTATGTATATGTTACTATCCTGACAATACATTGTCATAGTTATGAATTTATATAATTTTATGACTTTTAAAGAAGCTGAGAAAAGAAAGGAGGACAAGTAAATATTTATGGCTTTTGTTATATTAACCTTCGTATTTATCACTTCTGATTTTCTTCATTTGTTCTCATGTGTTTGAGTTACCATCTGGAGTTACTTCCTTTTCCCATATAACTGTGCTCCCACCTATCTACTTTGTGCTGTTATTGCCAAGTATATTGCGCCTCTATATGTTATAGGCACAACCATACATTATATGCATGTTGTTTTATAGAATGTCTTTTTAAATCGGTACAAAGAAGAAAGTAGAAAAAGTATGCATTTATACAGTCATCCATAATAACACAATTACCTTTTCCTGTGCTTTCTTTATTACGTGTGGATTTGAATTCTTTCAGTTCTTACTAAAGAACTTCCTTTAGTATTTCTTGTAAGGTGGTTCTGCTAGGAATGGGGTCTCCCAGTGTTTGTTTGTCTGGGAATGTCTTTATTTTGCCTTCATTTTTGAATGATATCTTTCCTTCATGTAGGATTCTGCTTGACAGTTTTTTTTCTTTGAGTGCTTTGAATGTTGTATCCCTCTGCCTTCAAGCCTATACATAGTTTCTGCTAAGGAATCAGCTGTTAATTTTATTGGGGTTCTCTTGTCTTTTTTCTTTTGCTGCTTTTAAGATTTTCCCCTTGTTTTTGGCTTCCAAGTATTTTTTACTATAATGTGCACGTGGCTCTCTTTGCATGTTTTCTATTTGGAATTTGTTGAGCTTCCTAGATGTGTAAATTTTTGTTCTTTTTAATAAGCTTTGCAGGGTTTCAGCCATTATTTCATCAAGTAGTTTTTCTTCCCCTTTATCTTTCTCCCTTCTTTCTGGCATACTCACTATGCATATATTGGTGTGCTTAATAATGTCCTACATTTCTCTGAGGATGTTTTTTTTTCACTCTTTTAAAAATCTCTGTTCTTCAGAGTGCATGATTTCTATTAATCTTTGAGTTCACTATTTCTTTCTTTAAAAATATTATCATTTTTTGGCTGTAGCATGCAGTGGCTTAATGTGGGACTTCAATTCCCAGACCAGGAATTGAACCTGGGGTTCAGCAGTGAAAGTGCTGAGTCCTAACCACCAAATCACCAGGGAACTGACTAATTCTTCTGCCAGTTCACATCTACTGTTGTGCCCCTCTAGTGAATTTTTCATTTCAGTTATTGTATTTTTTAACTCTAGATTTTCCACTTGGTTCTTTTTTTATAATTCCTGTCTGTTTATTGATATTCTACATGCAATGTGACATTGTCCTCACACCTTCATTTCTTTAACATGGTTTCCTTTAGTCTTTGAATATATTTATAAGAATAACTCTGAAGGCTTTTTGTCTTCAATCTCAAAACTGTAGGCAGTTTCTCTTGCCTGCTCCCCCCACCCAGTGTATAAGTTATACTTTCATGTTTCTTTGCATGTATCACAATTTTTTGGGAACTGAACATTTTAGATAATGAGTAACTCTGGATACTGGTCCCCTCCCTCACAGGGCTTATTGTTGTTATTTACTTGTTTATTTGTTTAGAGACTGGCTGGATTATTTTAGTGCTCTCTCTGCCCTCACCCTGACCCCCACTCCACAGTGTTAGTGTCTCTGATATTGCTCCTTAAGCAACATTGCCTTAAGGAGCATAGCCGTAGGTATGTCTACAGTCACTCTGCGATGACAGTGGTTTTGCTGAGGCTCTCTTTGACTTTTTCCCAGTTGTGCTCCATTTGTTGTTGGCAGATTGCACTGTGGTTTTCAGCGGTGTCCTGGGGCAGAAATTGTTTCACCAACTAAAGTAATCAGGTTGGGGTTCCTTTGAAGTGAAGACTGCTGAGGTCAGTGTTTGAGATTTTTTCTGACCCTAGGCAGTTTCCTCCCAGCTATCTCCCTCCTTGGTTTTCTGGTTCTGTGGGGGCAAACCAGCTGACTTAGAGTTCAGTCCAGTGATTCCACTAGTCTCTTCCCCCTTGCCTTTCACCCTCAACTTCCACTCTATTTGAGAGCACCCTTAGGCTTGAACTAATCCACATCTAGTTGTATGAAGTCAATTTCTGTGGCAAGGGGTCAGGAGCTATCTGCTTTAGGGCCTTCTCTTCCCAGGCAAAATCTCCCAGCCACAGCCCTGAAGCTGGGAGTAGGGGGGAGGTGGTGGCTTTTCTCTGAGTGATACTCCCACTTTAGAGTTTGAGTGCTAGATGGAGCTGGGGGGAGCAGTAGCTTCAGCTCTTTTTGGCTTGCCTCTCCTGGTACGGAGCCATCCTCTCACGAGTCAAGGCCAGGGTGACTTTGGGCTTCACTATTCTCAGTGGCACCACACCCAAGGTAGAGCCTCTAGTAGGGGGTATGTGGAAGAAGGGAGACCCTGCCTCTTGACTATGTTAGCCCAGAACTTAGCTTCTGCAACAGGTTGTTGGGGGAAGGATGAGAAATGCTGATGCCTTGCCTTTCCCAGGAAGATAGTCTTTCAGCTAGGAGCTCGGGGCAGAGGGAGCACTCTGCTCCTGACTGAGTCAGTCTCAAGTGGAGTTTCCATACTGCCAAACTGGAAGTAGGGAGGCGAGGAGTGTGTCTTTTTTAAGTTTTAATGTTTACTTATCTTTTATTTTGGGGGGTGGGCGACCCATGGCATATGGAAGTTCCCAGGCTAGGGGTCGAATTGGAGCTGTAACTGCTGGCTTATACCACAGCTACAGCGACATGGGATCTGAGCCACATCTGCGACCTAAACCATAGCTCACGGCAATGCTGGATCCTTAACCCACTGAGTGAGGCCAGGGATCAAACCCTCGTCCTCATGGATACTAATTGAGTTTGTTACCACTGAGTCGCCACGGAACTCCGAGGAGTATGTCTTGGTTCAAATACCACAGACTCTAGCCGTTCTTGCTGAGCTCTAGTAGATTTTCTTGAGTAAATGATATTTCATTTGCTGTATGTCCCCAGGACCATTTCTAGGGACTTTTAAATGGTTGTCTTTTTACAAATTTTACTAGTTTTGCTGGGGAGTGGGTCTAAGGAGCTAGTTGTATTATGCTAGAAGTGGAACTCTTCTTTGGTTTTTGACTGGCTCGAGTTCTTAGGCTTATCGCATACAGCAAAGCAGTTTGTCCTTTCTCTTCGGTTTGTAGGAGATACTACCATTGAGGTCTGGCACATCTTTTATTTTAGTATACTTGCCTTGTATGTTTCATTTAGTAGTAATTCTTTTGGATAGGTACAGTTTTGTTTTATTTGTTGGCTCTGACATCATGGACAAAGGATGGGCACTTGAATTTCCTCCAGCAGTATGTAAGATCCCCCTTCCTGCCCTCCCACTGGTAGCTAGCTGCTGATAGTTAACCAACTAGTTAAAAGTTAAGAGATTTACATCTGGCCTTCATAATGACCGAAGTCAGAATATAGTAACACTAGAGAAATAATCCTCCTACTCTGCTTTTTAGAGATCCTAATTTTAAGATTTAAGTTTCATAATATATAAGATACATGTCAGGAAACCACAGTGAATACTGAGAAGACACAAAAATGTAATAAGAAAATTAAAAACAGAATTTAACAGGAAAAAAAGCATGTTTTCAAGTAGATTATTTTGCATGGAACTGAAGAGGGTGAGAGGTGATTTGGTAATATTTAAAGTAACTGAAGGATGATTTTTAAAAAATTAAAAGCTATCTTTCTTATGAGTTCAGTAATACCTGAATGTACCTGGAATGTTAGTTTATAGTACAGGGGCAGACTTCAGCTGCAGAAAGAGGGATTTCATGTGCATATAAGAAAGGATTTCTTAAGTTAACAATCCTTTTATTGGAATACCAAGACAGACTTTTTTTTTTTTGGCACATTGAAGTTCCTGGGCCAAGGATCAAACCCACGCCATAGCAGCAATCCAAGCCACATCAGTGACAATGCCATATCCTTAACCCACTGAGCCACCAGGGAACTCCCCATGACAGACTTTTTTTTTTTTAATGGCTGTACCAGTGGCATATGGAAGTTCCCAGGCCAGGAATTAAATCCAGGCCAAGCTGCAGCTGCAGCCTACACCACAGCTGCATCAACACCAGATCCTTTAACCCACTGTGCCAGGCCAGGGATTAAACCAGCACCACCACAGACACAACGTCAAATCTTAACCCACTGTGCCACAATGGGAACTCCCTCACATGATTATTATTATTATTTTTTTTTTTTTGCTTTTTGTGGTCGCACTTGCAACATATGGACATTCCCAGGCTAGGGGTCAAATGGGAGCTACGGCTGTCAGCCTATGCCACAGCCACAGCAACACCAGGTCTGAGCTGCATCTGTGACCTACACCACAGTTCACAGCAATGCTGCTTCCTTAACCCACTGAGTGAGGCCAGGGATGGAACCCACATTCTCATGGATACTGAGCCACAATGGGAACTTTTTTTTTTCCACATGAATTTTTAATAGGGCAGATTTGTTGGTTTTTTGGAAAAGGGTACACTAATTATTTAATTTTTATTTTATATTGGTGTATAGTTGATTAAAATGTGTTTTAGATGTGTAGTTTTAGAATATGTTCAGTTATTCATATGCATATATCCATTCTTTTTCAGATTCTTTTCCCATATAGGTTATTACAGAATATTGAGTTCCCTGTGCTATACAGTAGGTCTTAGTTAATAATCTATTTTATATATGGTAGTGTGTGTATGTTAATCCCAAACTCCTAATTTATCCCTCCCTAGTAGGGCAAATTCGTATTGTTCTGCCCCTTCTCATACTACTTTTGATCTAAGTATAGGAGCAGAAGAACTGAGATTGATGGTTAAGTTTAGTATTTGCTAGTATTGGGGATTTGGAATTAGGGTGGAGGAAAAGTAAGCTAGATTCTTAAATCATCTAGGAAGGTAGAAAATGTTCTGAGGAGCTGATGGAGGGTAGTGGCTTTACTATAAAAGTTATAAATAAAGATGAAGCTTACATAGGCTATAAATGATAAGGAATGGAAAGAAAAAGGTCTTAGTCTGCAAGTGGCATTGGGGATTGAGAAGAGGAATTCTGAGGACCCCCTCATTCAGAAGTAGTTGAATATAAACATTCTCCAAACCATTAACATATTGATTTGAATTGGTTATTAAGATTAATAGGGGCAAGAAAAATTCATAATAGTGTTTCTAAACTTTCTTTTAGAACAACTGGCCCTTTGAGAAGCTGATAAGAGCCATACCCCTAGAAAAATGCACATACACATATGTTTCATTTTACATGCAAAACTGGGGGATTAGAGAATAATAATCCTGATAAATATTGCAGGCTGGTGGGTCTCTAATGGAGTTTCTTCTAAGTAGCCAGTGACAGAATAAAAGGCACTTGTCACTGGGCAGTGGGTGTAGCAATGGAATGGAAACCTGTTTTGTTCATATTGAACTTTTGACTAAATGGAAAATACAGTAATACATTGATATTTAATGTTGTGATCTTAAAGTTGTTGGTTTTTCAAAGGAGTGCGTTTTTTCCATGTTGTAAAATAGAATATACAGTAGAGGCAAAATTCCTTGTTCTGTATGTGATTCTTATATTTTTTTAATTTTGTTTGTATTTTCCCTTTTTAATCATATAAAATCACAACTAATAAAAATGTGATATCTCACCTCTTAAATAATTTTCCATTTTCCCCCTTCCAGTTCCTATGTGTACATAATTTTTACATTGCTTAGATAATTTTATATTGTTTCTTTTTAATTATAAGCATTCTTTTTCTTGGTACTTAGTCTTAACCAAAGCTAGGTATCTTTATTATTTAACATTTCAGTAATTGTAATAGGTATACATTTAGGTGCCTGCAATGGGTGACATTTTTGTTGTTTTGGTTTTCTCCTTTTCCTAAAATCTCTCCCTCTAAAGTCTTCATTTGTATTTTTGACACCCTTGTAAGGTTTGTCGCTAGTGAGTAAATATACTTTTCAAATATTTTTATTATGTCATTTGATCTTCACAGTAACCCTGTGAGGCAGGTGAACATTTCATTGTAGTAGCGATGGCCCATTTTGTCCTTTTCAGGCCCTCAACTTATGCCCTAGTTTTAGGACCTTGTAACTTTATGCATGACTTTGCTCACTGCCTCCAGGCATTAACCCTTCCAACCTATCCCTCACAAAAACATCCAAATTATTTTTCCTAAAGCATAACTCTGATTGTCATTTCCCTTCCTGTGGACCTCAGTGGTCTCTACATCTTAGCCTGCTGCTCAAGGCCCTAAAGGACTGTTCACCTAACTAGTTTGCTAGCCTTATTATTTTCCCTATAAATACCCTATTCTTCCAACCACCCTACATTTTTCCCTGTTCCTTGGACCTTTTGCTTGTTTGTTTTTGTTCCTTCATTCATGCCATACCGTGTTTCTGTTTCCATAGAACTGTTCCTTGTAAGCTTATAAGACTTTTATTTCTGCCTCCTCTGAACTCCTGTAACACCATTTTCTACAAGTACAGTTATCATGTGTGTCTTGTGGAGGAAATAAGGTTTTATGCACCTTCCAGCCATCTTTTTATTTTTTTAATTTTTAACTTTTAATTTTTTTTTTTTTTTTTGGCTTTTTAGGGCCGCACCCGTGGCATATGGAGGTTCCCAGGCTAGGGGTCAAATCGGAGCTATAGCTGCCAGCCTATGCCAGAGTCACAGCAATGCCAGATCCGAGCCGCGTCGGCAAACTACACCACAGCTCACGGCAACGCTGGCTCGTTAACCTACTGAGCGATGCCAGGGATTGAACCCGCAACCTCATGTTTCCTAGTCGGATTCTTTTCCACTGCACCACAACAGGAGCTCCCATCTTTTTTTTTTTTTTAATCTTCCATGGAGCTGGGTATGTTACATGTATCAGGCACTCAGAAAATATTTATGAAATGAATGATTAAACCCTATAACCAAATCAAAAAAAAGTCTAATATAAGAATAAATAATATTTGTTTTGGCACTATACATTTGGAATAGGAAGCTCACTTTCTACGTAGAGTATATATTTCAGCAAAATCATAATCAGAGTATGGAACTGTTGAACTTGAAGGTAACCTCCAGTTTTTCCATTGCATTTCTGTCACTAGGTGGTACTATGGTGGGATAGTGTCACTGAATGTCAGATTTTGCTCCATAATCAAAGCACATACGCTTTTCAGATTTTTGAGTTACTTTATTAGTAGTCATCTTTTGCTAAGAAAACGACTTAGAAGATGGAGTTCTTTAATAAAGTAAATACAATTTTACTCCTTGTAGCAATTTTAACTGCAAGGCTGTATTTTGGCTTATTAGTTCTCTGATTACGTTTTCTTTACCACATTCAGAGGAGAAAGACATTAGAGTGGAGAAACTATATCCTAAGAGTGTAATTTCTCAGATACTGATGTTTTAGGAGAGTAGACTTTTAAGCTACTAACTTACCATGCTTTTCAAAGCATACTAGAAAAGAGAAGTTTAGGCGTCTGTTTCGGTTTACTTATCAAATTATTTTTTACTTATCTTGAGTAACTTGTGTTGATTTATCATAGTAATATATTCATAATTTTGAGTGTGTAACTATTTGCCACGTGTGAAGTTTTGCTTCAACCATTCTTAACTATGGTGATTTAACAGCAGTGTGTTAGTGTGTGTGCATTAGTGTGTGTTAGTTTGCTGGGACTGCCATAGCAAAATACCACAGACTGCATGGCTTAAATAACAGAAATTTATTTTCTCAGTTCTGGAGGCTAGATTGAGATAAGGTGAGATCAAGTGTTGGCAGAGTTAATTTCTTCTGAGGTGTCTCTCCTTGGCTTACAGATGGCTGTCTTCTCTGTCCTCACAAGGTCTTTTCTCTGTGCATGTCTATGTCCTAATCTCTTATAAGTATACCAGTCATATTAGATAGGGCCCACCCTAATGACCTTGTTTAACCTTAATTAACCTCTTTAAAGGTCCTATCTACATATACAGTCACAATTGAGACACTGGGTATTATGACTTCAACATGAATTTGGAGGAAACACAATTCAGTCCATAACAGTGTGTGTGTATGTAAATACATAGAAAACTGGAAGCATGTACTGCAAACGTGCCTCTGTAGAGGGGATGGGTTGGGAGACCAGAGGACAGTAAAAAGGAACTTTCACTTGTTGTTCTAGTTTGGTATTTTTGTTTTGTTTTGTTTTTGTGTTTTAGAACCGCACCTGTGGCATATGGAGGTTCCCAGGCTAGGGGTCCAATCGGAGCTGTAGCCGCCGGCCTACTCCATAGCCATAGCAAAACAGGATGTGAGCTGTGTCTGTGCTCTATACCACAGCTCATGGCAAGGCTGGATCCTTAACCCACTGAGCTAGGCCAGGGATCGAACCCCTGTCCTCGTGGATGCTAGTTGGGTTCGTTAACCTCTGAGCCACCATGGGAACTCCTTGGCATTGTTTGATATACTTGTTTTTATATGAGAAAAATTTCATATTTAAACTTTGCAGTTGTGATCTGACCTTTTGGGATAGGTTGTATTAATGTGTTCATTTACTGAACTCTGGTTTGTTTTGTCTACTAGTAATGCATTTTAGCATCCTTGCATATGACTTAGTGATTACTTTTTTGTGATGTAAAAAATAACATTTTAAGAAGCTTTCCTGAAAGTATTCTGCAGCTTTTAGATTTAGCCAGTTTGGGTTATCATTTTACTAAGGAATTGGATATTTTTGAAGATTAAGTCCCAGTCTTTCCTCTTCATCTCATTGGTTTCTACATAGGTATTCTACATATTTGATGCTGCCTAGTAAAGATCTATACTTATGTTTCTCTTTTCGAAATCAAGTTCTTGTGTTTACAAAAAATTACGAAAAAAGTGTATACCAGCTACTAAAAGACGGAGAAAGCATAGAAAAGAAAGAAAAAAGGCAGCTATGATCTAACAGTTTGGTATAACCTATTTATTTGTTAGTTTTCGCCAAGATCAGAAAAAAAAGGCTCGAAGTTCCCGTTGTGGCACAGTGGAAATGAATCCGACTAGGAACCATGAGGTTTTGGTTCGATCCCTGGCCTCACGCAGTGGGTTAAGGATCCGGCGTTGCTGTGAGCTGTGGTATAGGTCGCAGACGCAGTTCACATCCTGCGTTGCTGTGGCTGTGGTGTAGGCCGGCAGCTATAGCCCCGATTAGACCCCTCGCCTGGGCATCCCCATATGCCGCAGGAGCAGCCCTAAAAAGAAAAAAAAAAAGAAGGCTCCCTATTGCTTAGAGCTACAGTTTTCCATACAGTAAACATTAACCACATGTGACTATTTAAATTTCAATTAAAAATAAATAAGTTGAAACATTTAATAGCTTACAGTAGACATATTTTAAGTGCTCAAAAGCCACATGTGTTTAAGTGGCTATTTTCTTTTTTGGCTGTACCTGCGGGCACATGGAAGTTCCTGGGCCAGGGATTTAACCCTCACCCCAGCAGCTACCCGAGTCACTGCAGTGGCAATGCCGGATCCTTACTCCACTGAGCCACAAGAGAACTCCTGAGTGGCTATTGTATTTGACTACACAGATACAGAATATTTTCATAATCATGGAAAGTTCTACTGGATATGGCTGTCCTAGAAAATAATTTTAAGTAGGGATGATATCAGATTTGTTTTAAGAATATGATTCTGGCTGCAGTTTGAAGGGTAGGTTGGAAATTGGCAGGAACTGGAGATAGGGACATCAGTTAGGAGGATATTGAAGTAATAAAGAAGAGAAGTGATAAGGGCCTGCACTGCCCGTCATGAGGAAGAGTTGTCAGGATTTGTCACCAAGCATTTTAATATCATGACAGCATTTTGAAAGGTTTTGAAAGTTCATGAAAGGTTTTGAAGCAGGAGAGTATATATTTACTTTGTCTTAGCTACTTTTTATCTCAGTCTCAGTGTTTTTAGGCTATAAAATGGACATTTGAATAAGACCTTACCTGTCTCTGACAGTTCTGGGGAAGATCAAGTGAAATGATGGATGTTAAGGAAGTTTGTGAATTGTAAAGTGCTTTAAACTTTGCCATTACAATTTTGGCTTGTGGTTCTGTAGTGAAACATCATTTTTGGTAATGGGTTTTGTGGGGATTGCCTGTAAAGCTCATGTGGTTAGACTACTATTGTTTCTGTTTTGAATGCTTCTCAAGCAGTCAGGTATATACCTAATTAGTGAAAGAACTGACACTACAGCCCAGGTCTTTTCACTCATCTCTTTCCCCTTCATCTTGCTGGCTTTACTTTTCATGACTCAAACCAAATGAATTTTACTTCTTATTTACGATTCTGTGCAGTTATAATCTATTTGCTTTGATGAATAGCTCGAGTAAATCTGTGTAAATAAACCTATTGCTAAACTGTCTTTTAAATGTCTTATATATTATGAGCTTATAATATTGTCACACATAAAAGTAGCAAAAGCATACTATACTCGTGTTTCTAGAGTTTACTACCACTTAGCACAGCTTTACATTTACAAAAAGATCATGTCATCATCTCTAGCCAGTTTTTTAATAAATATTTGTTGGTTGTCTGCCATTTGGCAAACATTGTACTACTGACACTACAACTATGAATAAGGCATAGCCTTTGGCTTCCAGGAAATCATGGTTTAGAGGAGGAAACAGGTAACCAACTATTCAAATAAGGTGTGGTAAGTGCTTTAATAGAGGTATGTGCAGGGTTTATGAGGGGAATCATCCTCAGTCTAGAGAGGTCAGGGAAGACTTTCCAAACAAAAAACAATTATAGATGAGTATTGAAGTTTGTGTAAGTAGATACTGGTATGGTGGATGAATGATAAAAAGGGTATTTTAGGGCAAAAGATATTAAATAACATGTCTTTTTTGGGAAAAACTGTAGTTTGGAGGGTGGATTGAAAGTGGACAAGACTGGAGGTAGGGAGACATTTGGTTTGGATGGAACATTGGAGAGTTTAATGATAATATTGGAGAGAAGGGATGATGATCTCGACTAAGGCTATGACATTGATTATAGAAATATTTAGAAGGTAAAGCTGACAGGAGTTAATGAATGGTTTGATACAGAAGGTAAAGAAAAAGAGTAGAGAATAGTTCCTGGGTATCTGGCTTAGGCAGCTGGATGGGTGGTGATGCTATTAATAACTAAAATGAGAAGTACATTTGAGGAGTTGGAGAATATGGAGAAAATGGTGAGTTCAGCTTCGGATATGTGGATTTTAAGCTAACTATGAGACATCTTGATGAAAATGTTTAATGAACAGTTGTGTATATGGGGTAGGTACTTGAGAAAGATCTAAGCTTGAGTTAAAGTTTGAGAATCATTGTGGAGGTAATTTTTTAAATATAGTAGCTGTGGATAACTTCTGGAGACTATAGAATGAGAAAAATAAAGGGCTGAGGAAGAGACTCCTGATACTGCTAAAATTTAAATGAAACAATAATCTAAGGAGAATATGCAGTAGCCAGAGAGGGTAAAGGAATAGGAGTAGATTGGTATTCTAGAAGCCAAGGGAGGAGAGGGTTTTAGAAAGGAGGGAATTGTCAATAGTATGCAACAGAGAGGGTATGTAAGATGAATATGCGAAATGTATTGGATTAAGAACTAGTAGATCATTTAGTATTCCTGATAAAACAGAGTGATGATGTGATGGAAGCCATATTACAGTGTCTTAAGCAGTAAAACATTATCTGTGTCCTTTTCAGTACATCATATCAGGGTATGGTGTTGATGTGTCTTCTTACTGGTGATGTTAACTGCCATTGCATGGTCAAGGTGTGTCTGCTGGGTTTCTCCAACAAGAAGTACTCTTTTCTCTTTTGTAATTAAAAAACACCTTAAGGGAGATTCTTTTGGAGGATGCAGATACCGTGCTTCTCCCCTAACTTTCACCAGCTAACATTAGCGTACCTACGACAGGTTTAACTTTTTGTTTCCCTCATTCCTTCTACATTTGTTAATGGGACTTCTGTAAAGAACTCTTACCTTCTCCCTCATTTAATTATTTACTTATTTATTTATATCAGGATTAACTCATAGATATTAATAAATTGTATTCCATGGGTTATAATTTCATACTCTCAATTTTTATTTTGTTATTCTAGTTGTTCTAGCTTTGGGCCACTGGAAACTTGTAGATTGGCTCCTGTGTCCTTTGGACATACCCCTATCCTTTTCCAAGCACTTCCTTACTTTCTGGTAGCATGCGGTATTCCAGGTTCATCTTTTATTTTCCCTGCTCTGGCCTTGAAACCAGCCCTCTCTACATGGAACCCCGTGCTTTTTTTTTGGAATGTGCTCTTTAGAAATCAAGATCTAGATGCTAGGTGACTGTACATTTTTAAAACAATCAGTTCTAAATTCTGGGAACTGCCAGTATCCACAAATAAATCTATTTACTGGCCTTGCTATTAAAATTTAATAATCTTTCAACTAGGAATGTTAAATAATTTCACATGAAGCCTGTAAGACTATTTAATTGTGATTATTATTTTATTTGATAAACTATTTTCAGAATTGTGTGTCCAACTTTTCATTTTGTTTCTTCTGATTAAATGCCCTTGATATAATTTTGTAATGGTTACTTTTTAAAAATCACAAGGTGAAATTCACTAGGTGAGTTTAAAAACTACTAGGTGATAATATGAAAATAATCATTTTAAAGTAAACAATTTAATGGCATTTACCATATTCACAATGTAGTGCAACCATCACCTCTAATTCCAAAGCATATCCATTAATCCAGAGTAAAACTCTGCCTGTTTAAACGATGTCTCCCCATTCCTACTTTACCCCAGTCTCCAGCCCTCATCAGTCTCCACCCTGCCTCTGTGGCTGTGTCTGTTCTAGATATTTCATATGAATGGGATCATGCAATAAGTGACCTTTTGTGTCTGGCTTCTTTCACTCAGCATAATCTTTCAGAGGTTCATCTACATTGTAGAATGTATCAGTACTTCATCCCTTTAATGGCTGGATATTATTTCTTTGTATGTTTATGTATATACCACAATTTTTAATTCATTCAACTGTTGAGGACCTTTGGGCTGTTTCTACCTATTGGTTATTGTGAATTGTGCTTTTATAGACTAGTATGTACATGTAGTATACTTGTCCCTGAGTACTTGGTTTCAATTTTTTCTTTTTTTGAGATATAATTGAAATATAATACTGTGTGAATTTAAGGCGTATAATTTATTTGATATATGTATGTTTTGTGAAACGATTACCACAATTAGTTAACATCTATCACGTCATGCAGTTACAGTTTTTTTTTTTCTTGTGATGAAAACTTTCAAAATTTACTCTCAGAGTTCCTGCCACAGCTCAGTGGTTAACAAACCTGACTAGCATCCATGAGGATGCAGGTTTGATCCCTGGACTTGCTCAGTGGGTCAAGAATCTGGCGTTACCATGAGCTGTGGTGTAGGTCACAGACACGGCTCGGATCCTGCATTGCTGTGGCTGTGGCGTAGGCTGGCGGCTACAGCTCCGTTTGGACCACTAGCCTGGGAACCTACATATTGCTGTGGGTGTGGCCCTAAAAAAAAAAAAGACAAAATTTACTCTCATAGCAACTTGCAAATATGCACTTGACCCTTGAACAGTGTGGGGGTTTTGGTGTGCCACCCTCTGCACAGTTGAAAATCTGCATGTAACTTATAGTGTGCCTTCTGTATAGGCATTTCCTCCATATTCATGGTTCTGCATTTGTGATTCAACTAGCTGCAGGTTGTGTAGTACTGTGGTATTTACTGTTAAAAAAAAGTTCTCGTGTAAGTGGACCCTCACAGTTCAAACGCTTGTTCAAGTGTCAGCTGTAAAATTCAGTGTTATTATCTATAGTCACTAGGCAGTGTTTTTTGTTTCTTCCTGATCAGTCTTGGTAGATCTTATGTTTCTAGGAATTTCATGTATCTCCACTTGAATTGTTATTATTTCCTTCGTTCTTTTATCTTTGGATTTAGTTTATTCTTTTTATAGTTACTTAAGATGTGAAGTTGGGTTATTTATTTGATATCTTTCTTCATTTTTAATGTAGGTATTTCTACATTATAACTTCACTGTTTTTCGGTATATCTGATATTTTTAAAAAATTGGTTCTTTTTATTGTAGATAAATGTATGTAACATAAAATTTACCACTTTGACCATATTGAAGAGACAGTTCTGTCACATGAAGTGTACTCACACTGTTGTGCAGTGATTACCACCATCCATCTCCAGAGCTTTTTCATCTTCCTCAACTGATATCTGTACCAATTAACGATTAATTAACTCCCTATTACCCCCTTTTTCCTTCCTCTGGCAGCCACCATTCTACAAGCATAACTTGAAGATACTGCAGATTTGGTTCCAGACCTCCACATTATAGTGAATATCACAGAGCTAGTTATATGAATTTTTTTGGCTTCTTAGTATATGTAAATTTTATTTACACTGTACTGTAGTCTGTTAAGTGTGTAATAACATGTGTAAAAAAAAGTATATGCCTTAATTAAAAAAATACCTTATTGGTAAAAAATCCTAACCATCATTTGAGCCTTTAGTGAGTCATAATCTTTTTGCTGGTGGAAGGTTTGAAGTACTGTGAGAATTACCAAAATATGGCACAGAAGAGAGCAAATGCTGTTGGAAAAATGGTGCTGATAGAGTTACTCAATGCAGGATTGTCACAAACCTTCAACTTGTAAAAAACTCATTATCTGTGAAGTGCAATAAAGTGAAGCACAATAAAACATATATCTGTGCTTTCCGTCTCTATGAATTTGACTGCTCTAGGTACTTCATATAATTATAATCATATAATATATTGTCTTCTTGTGACTGGTATTTTTTACTTAATAAAATGTCTTTATGCTTCATCCATGTTGTAGCATGTGTCAGAATTTCCTTCCTATTTAAGGCTTACTAATACTGCATTTTATGCTTCTGTTACATTTTGTTTATCCATTTGTCTATCAGTGGACACCTGGGTTGCTTCTACTATTTGGCTATTGTGAATAATGCTGCTATGAACATGGATGTACACATGCTTGAGTCTCTGTTTTGAATTGTTTTAGTTAGCTATCCAGGAGTGGAACAGCTGAATTATATGGTAATCCTATTTTAAAGTTTTTGAAGAACTGCCATCGCATTTCCTACAGTGACTGCATCATTTTACTCTCACCAAAAATGCACAGGGATTCTAATTTCTCATTATCCTTCCAACACTGATTATTTTCTGATTTTTTTAATTCTTATTTTTATAATAACCACCCTAAGGAGTATGAGATGGTATGGTATCGTGATTTTCATTTATATTCCTCTAGTGTTGACCACCTATTTGTATGCTTATTGCCCATTTTTATTATCTTCTTTGAAGAAATATCTGTTGAAGTCTTTTACTCAGTTTTTGATTGTTTGGTGGTGTTGCTAAGTTGTAGGAGTTCTTTACATATTCAGGATATTAACCCTTATCAGATACATGATTTGCAAATATTTTGTTGATTTTTTCTATTTTTATATTCTTGACTTATTTCTGCTCTAGTCTTTATTTCCTTCTTTCTGCTGTTTTTGGGTTTAGTTTGTTTTTGGGTATAGTTTGTTCTTTATCTACTTTTTTTTTTTAGGGCTGCACCTGCAGCATGTGGAAATTCCCAGGCTAGGGGTCAAATTGGAGCTGCAGCTTCCAGCCTATGCCACAGCCACAGCAATGTGGGATCTGAGCCACATCTATGACCTACACCACAGCTCATGGCAACACCAGATCCTTAACCCACTGAGCAAGGCCAGGGATCAAACCTGCATCCTCTTGGATACTAGCCGGGTTTGTTATTGCTGAGCCACAAAGGGAACTCCTATCTACTTCTGAGTTGAAAAGTAAGGTTGTGGAGTTCCCATTGTGGCTCAGCAGGTTAAGAACCTGACACAGTGTCCATGAGGATATTGGTTCAATCCCTGGCTTGCCTCAGTGGGTTCAGGGTCTGACATTGCCATAAGCTGCAGCATATGGCACAGATGTGGCCTGTATCTGGTGTTGCCATGGCTGTGGTATAGGCTGCAGCTGCAGCTCCAATGTAACTCCTACTGTGGGAACTTCCATATGATGCGAATGTGGCCATAAAAAGAAAAAAAAATGTAAGGTTGTTTATTTGAGGTTGTCTTAGTTCAGGCCGCTCTAATAAAATACCATAGATTGGTGGCTTATAAACAACAGAAATTTATTTTTCAGACATCTGAAGGCTGGGAAATCTGAGATCAAAGTGTCAGGAGAGTTCAATTCAAAGAGAGCTATCTTCTTACCCCTATCCTTACATGGTGGATAGGCTAAGGGATCTCTCTGAGGTCTTTTTCATAAGAACACTAATCCCATTAATGAGCACTTGTATTTTACTAATAATCACTGTATCAGTGTTTATTCGTCCTTTCACATTAACTTTCATACTTGAATAATTTAGGTTGGCATATATGATAGAAAAACTCTGAATAGCAAGTGATAGTATTTTTTAGAGCTACTGTGGTTTTTTAATGATTATTCACAGGGCACTCTATAATTTTATTACGTGGTCCAAAAATATGTATAATTATGTATGTAATTATGTAATGTAGTTGTCTTTTAATAATTTTACTTTCAGTTGTGATTTATTATTGTTTGAAACTGCATAGGAACTTCATGTAAGATTTTGCTTTTATAAAATAAAATTTCCGTGAATAGAAAATTTCACTGACAGTCCTATGAGAAGGCCAGATATTATATTCTATCCAAATTTCATTTATAAACTTTGTTTACTTTTAGATGGCATTTCAAATGGCTGTTAACTAATGTTTTAATTGCCAGCAAAGGCAGTTGCTTTTTTAAGTACATAAAATGATTATACATGAATCATAGATTCAGTGGATGTCAGCATTCAATTAGTAATCTTTTCCATTTTGCTAATCTTACAAATGAGAAACTGAGGAATCATATGCCTGGTAGCATAAAGAATTAATGTATCAGAATTAAAACCAAAATCTCCTAATTTCTAGTAAAATGTTTGTCCTACTACATCATTTTAGGATTTTTTTTTTAATTCAGTTGGGTCAGCATACTTTTATTATGTATATTAACACCTCTTCCAGGGGTTCTTTTTTTTTTTTTTTTGCCTTTTGTCATTTTATGGCCGCACCCGCGGCATGTGGAGGTTCCCAGGCTAAGGGTCTATAATCGGAGCTGTAGCCACTGGCCTGCGCCGCAGCCACAGCAACACAGGATCCGAGCCGCGTCTGCAACCTACACCACAGCTCACGGCAATGCCGGATCGTTAACCCACTGAGGAAGGGCAGGGTTTGAACCCGCAACCCCATGGTTCCTAGTTGGATTCATTAACCATTGCGCCACGACGGGAACTCCCAGGGGTTCTGATGTAAGGACTACTGAAACAGGAAAATCCAGAGAGATGCAGGAATAGATAAAACTATCATTTTCTTTTTTCCCCCTGGGCTTCTCTGTCATCAGGACATTCAAAATCAACTGAAAAGTTAAGGCAGTTTTAAACTTTGAAGTATAATTGATATGTAATATTATATTTCAGTGTGCATCATGGTAATTTCATTTATATGCATTTTGAAATGGTCATCATGGTAGTTCTAGTTACCATCTTTTACCATAGAGTTATTATACTATTATTGACTGTATTCCCTATTCTATACATTATATCCTTGTAACTTATTTCATAATTAGTAGTTTGTACCTCTTAATCCTCTTGAAATATTTTGCCCACCAGCCAACCCCACTTTCCCTTGGCACATACCAATTTGCTTTCATGAATCTAGGAATATGTTTTTATTTTGTTCATTTACCTGTTTTGTTTTTTTAGATTTGACATGTAAGTGAAATCATATAGTTATTGTCTTTCTCTGACTTATTTCATTTAGCATAATACTAAGTCCATCCATATTGTCAGAAATGGCAAGATTTCATTCTTTTTTTTCTTTTTTTTTATCTTTTTAGGGCCACACCCATGGCATATGGAGGTTCCCAGGCTAGGGATCGAATTGTAGTTGTTGCCGCTGGCCTACACCGTAGCCACAGCAATGCCAGATCTGAGCCATGTCTGTGATCTACGTCACAGCTTGTGGCAATGCAGGATCCTTAACCCGCTGAGGAAGGACAGGGATTGAACCCACATCCTCATGGATACTAGTCGGTTTCTTAACCCACTGAGCCACAATGGAGCTCATGTTTTTTTGTCTTTTTGATAAGAACCATTCTAACAGGTATCTCACTGTGGTTTTGATTTGCATATCCCTGATAATTCATGATATTGATAATCCTTTTTGTTCCTGTTGGCCTTGTATATATCTTCTTTGGAAAAATGTCTGTTCATGTGTTCTGATGATTTTTTAATTAGGCTATTTGCTTTTTTGATATTAAGTTGTATACCTTCTTTAAATATTTTGGATATTAACCCCTTTTCTGATAAAGGATGTGGAAATATCTTCTCCTATTCAGTAGGTTGCTGTTTTTTATGGTTTCTTTCACTGTGCAAAAACTCTTTAGTTTGATGTAGTTCCATTTGTTTATTTTGCTTTTGTTGCCTTTGCCTGAAGAGACAGGACTAAAAAGATATTGCTACATATAATGGCAAAGAACTTACTGTGTTTTCTTCTAGGAGTTTTATGGTTTCAGTTCTTATATTCAGGTATTTAATCCATTTCAAGTTAATTTTTTTGGATGTTGTGAAAAAGGGGTCTAGTTTCTTTCTTGATTTCTTTCTTTCTTGATTTTCTTTTTCTTCCTTCCTTCCTTCCTTCCTTCCTTCCTTCCTTCCTTCCTTCCTTCCTTCCTTCCTTTCTTTCTCTTTCTTTCTTTCTTTCTTCTTTCTAATATCTTTCCAGTTTTCTCAACATTATTTGTCCTAGATTAATTGACTGTATATGTGTGGGTTTATTTCTGGTCTCTCTATTTTGTTCCATTGATCTGTGAGTCTGTTTTTATGCCAGTACTGTACACTTTTAATTACTATGTCTTTGTGGTATAGTTTCAAGTCTGGGAGTGTGAGGCCTCAGCTTTGTTCTTCTTTCTCAAGATAGTTTTGGCTGTTCTGGGCTTTTTGTTACTCTATATAGATTTTAGGATTATTTGTTCTAGTTCTGTGAAAAATACTATTGGTATTTTTTTAATTCAATGAATTTTATTACATTTATAGTTGTACAGTGATCATCACAACCCAGTTTTATAGCATTTCCAATCCAAACCACCAGCCCAACCCCCCACCCTCCCACCTGTCTCCTTTGGAAACCATAAGTATCTGTTCTGCAAAGACGTTCATTGTATCCTTTTTTTAGAGTCCACATATATGCGATAGCATATGACGTTGGGGTTGCACTGTTTGACTGACTTCACTTAGCATGATAATTTCTAGGTCTGTCCATGTTGCTGCAAATGCCATTATTTCTTTCCTTTTTATGGCTGAGTAATATTCTATTGTGTATATGTACCACATCTTTATCCACTCCTCTGTCGATGGACATTTAGATTGCTTCCATGTCTTGGCTATGTACCATTGGTATTTTAATAGGGATTGCATTGAATCTGTAGATCAGTTTGGATAGTATGGATTTTTTAGCAATATTAATTCTTCCAATTCATGAGCATGGTATATCTTTTCATTTATTTGTGCCTTCCTGAGTTTTGTTTCATCAGTGTCTTATAGTTTTCAGAGTACAAGTCTTTCACCTCCTTCATTAAATATATTCCTAGATATTTTATTCTTTTTGATGCAATTGTAAGTGAGATTTTTTTTCTTTCTGATAACCTGTTATTAGTGTATAGAAACACAGCTGATTTCTATACATTATTTTTTGTGTCCTGCAACTTTATTGAATTCATTTATTATTTCTGACAGTTTTTTCGTGGAATCTTTAGAATATCTATGTATAGTGTCATGTCATCTGCAAATAGTGGCAGTTTTAATTCTTTGTTTCTAATTTGGAATCCTTTTCTTTTTCTTGCTATAGTTAGGACCTCTAATTTAATGTTGAATAAAAGTGGTGATAGTGTGCATCCTTATTTTTCATGATCTGAGAGGAAAAGCTTTCAGCTTTTCACCATTGAGTATGATGTTAGCTGTGTGTATGTTATATGTGGCTTTTATTATGTTGAGTTACATTCTGCATATACCTGCTGTTGGCTTTTATTATGTTGAGTTACATTCTGCATATACCTGCTGTGTTGAGAATTTTTATCATCAGTGCATGCTGAATTTTATCAAAATGCTTTTTCTGCATCTATTGAGATGATCATATGATTTTTATCTCATCTTGTTAATGTGTTATATTGATAGATTTGCCCAGAAATAAACCGAGGTATATATGAGCAGCTGCTATTCAACAAAGGCACCAAAAATACACAATGGGGAAAGAATAATCTTTTTAGTAAATTGTGTTGGGAAAACTATATATCCACACACACAAGAATGAAATTGGATCCTTATCTTATGCCATATGCAAAATTCAACTCAGAATGGATTAGAGAGTTAAACATAACTGACATCATAAAGTTCCTAGATGAAAACAGGGGGAAAAAACTCCTTGATGTTGGTCTCGGCAGAATTTTTTTTGGATGTGACACCAAAAGCACGGCAACAAAAACAAAAATAAAAAAGTTCTATTTTTTTTTTTTTGTCTTTTTAGGGCCACATCTGTGGCATATGGAAGTTCCTGCAGCAGAGATTGAGTCAGAGCTGCAGCTGCTGGCCTATGCCACAGCCACAGCAATGCCGGGTCCAAGCCATGCCTGTGACCTACACCCCAGCTCATGGCAATCCAGATCCTTTAACCCACTGAGCGTGACCAGGGATCAAACCCATGTCCTCATGGATACTAGTTGGGATCACTCCCGCTGAGCCACAATGGGAACTCCTCTTATGTATGTTTTTTTCTAAAAGTTTTATAGTTCATATCCTTATAATTTGATGATCAATGCACTCTGAGAGATGTGTGTGTGTGTGTGTTTGCGTGTGTTTGCGTGTGTGTGTGTGGCTTGTCTAGAGCTAAGGAAGTGGTCCAATTTATTCTTTTGCATGTGGATATCCAGTTGCTTGAAGACCATTTGTTGAAGAATATTTTTTCCCATTTTTTTTCTTGATATGTTTGTCAAAAACTCAACTGACAGTAAATTTATTGGTTTATTTTTGGACTTTCAGTTTTGTTCCATTGAACTGTATATCTGTCTCTATGCCAGTACCATTTTTTTCTTAATTAGTATAGTTTTGTAGTAAACTTTGACTTTTTTTTTTTTTGTCATTTTAGGGCAGCACCCGCAGCATGTGGACATTCCCAGGCTAGGGGTCTAATTGGAGCCACAGCTGCTGGCCTACACCACAGCAACATGGGATCCGAGCCGCATCTTTAACCTACACCACAGCTCACAGCAAGGCCAGATCCTTAACCCGCTGAGCAGAGCCAGGGATCAAACGTGCAACCTTATGGTTTCTAGTCAGATTCGTTTCTACTTTGCCATGATGGGAACTCCTGTAGTAAACTCTGAAATTGAGAAATGCATTTTAATTTTCTTTTTTCAGGGACAGCCATTATACATATGCTGGATCTTTTCCTGTCTTCAGTTATGTCACTTATTCTTGAATCCTTTTTTTGTCTCATTTATTTTGCATTGTTAACATTTTCTTCCTTCTCACCTTCTGCTTAAGACATTTGTTGAGTTTGTTTGCCCTTGTGTATTAGCTCTTATGTTCCTTTTAATTTGGGTTTTATTTCTGGATTTCTTTTCTTTCTTTTTTTTTTGTCTTTTTAGGGCTGCACCCATGGCATATGGAGGTTCCCAGGCTAGGGGTCTAATCAGAGCTGTTGCTGCCGGCCTACGCCAGAGCCACAGCAATGCCAGATCTGAACTGTGTCTGTATCCTACACCACAGCTCCCAGCAATGCTGGATCCTTAACCCACTGAGTGAGGCCAGGAGTTGAACCCACAACCTCATGGTTCCTAGTTGGATTCGTTTCTGCTGTGCCATGACGGGAACTCCAAACTTTTTTATTTCTAATTCCTTCTTCAGTTTTTATTATGTTCTAATCTTATTTCAGAGTTTACCCAATTCTGATTTATGTTCTTTCATATTTTGTGTCTTTTCCTTAAAATTTTCAGCTTGAGATAATTTGTACATTTCATCTAATTTTACAAGCACATCTTTCTGCTGTGCTTTACTCTTTTGTAGCTGTGTCATTCTGTATTTTATACTAATTATTTGGAAAAACAAAAATGTTTGTATTTTGTATTTTATTATTTTGTATTTTATACTAATTATTTTGTATTTTATACTAATTTTATATGTGGTTTGATCTGGATAGTTTTCTGTTGCTTATTTTTATGTGAAATTACTTTGCCTGAGCTTTTATTTATTTTTATTTTTATTTTTATTTTTGGCTGCACCCACAGCATGTGGAAGTTCCTGGACCAGGGGTTGAATCTGAGCTGCAGCTGTGACCTTTGCCACAGCTGGTGCAATGCTGGATTCTTAACCCACTGCACGGGGCTAGGGATCGAACCTGCACCTCAGTGTGACCCAAACTGCTATAGAGACAATGCCGGATCCTTAACCTTCCGGGAACTCCTTTGCCTGAGCTTTTAGAAGGAACCTTGGTTCAATTAGCTTTCTCTAACCTTACAGGGCTCCATTTTTGTTTTTCCAGCTTGTTTTTTTGTGATATCCTGTCTCTCTTCCACTCCCTTACTTTTGTCTGGGTCGTCTTTTATTTCTGTTGTCCTTGTCCTGCCCAATTTTAATTCCACTTCATGCAGTTTGTCCTCATTTTATTTTATTTTTTTTTAAGGATTGCACCCGTGGCATACAGAAGTTCCCAGGCTAGGGGTCAAATTGGAGCTGCAGCTGCCGGCCTGTGCCACAGCTACAGCAATGTGGGATCCGAGCCACGTCTGCAACCTGCAGCACAGCTCACAGCAACATCAGATTCTTAACCCACTGAGTAAGACCAGGGATCGAACCCTCATCCTCATGGATGCTAGTCAGGTTCATTAACCGTTTGAGCCACGATGAAACTCCCCTCATTGCATTTTAAAAGGGAGCCTTTGTTGGTCAGTTTTGAGAATTCATGGGGTTAGACTGCTGTAGCTTCCTTGGAATTTATTATTCCAGATCCTTTGCATTCATCTACTGTTGGAATGGACAAAAGCCCTTCCAATTTCACTTACTATTCCTAATTTGGCCATTATGTTTTCTAGTGAGTACCATATGGGTATTCTCCTGGTCTCAGGTTTGCCTATGGTATCTGCTTATTACCATAGAATTGCTGTTACCATGCAGATCATGTTGGTGTTGGATATTTCTCTTCTTGTGCTTGTATTTTGAGGTTCAAGGGGACTTCTTATGTCCTGGTTTTGTTGTATATTTTGTTCATAAGTTCTGTTCTGTGTTGTGTATAGTGAGAATTCAAGATGAAAATATTATGCTTCTGCTGCCTTGTCATCTCTTCCATATGTTTTTTTTAAACTATTTTTTTCTCTGTTGTGGTTAAAAAAAACCCACATGACTTGAGATCTACTCTCAACAAATTTTAAGTGTGTAGTACAGCACTGTTTAATTTTTTTTTTTTGTCTTTTTAGGGCCACACTCATGGCATATGGAAGTTCCAAGCTAGGGGTTGAATCGGATGGGTAGATGCCAGCCTACGCCACAGCCACAGCAACAGCAACACCAGATCCGAGCTGCATCTGCGACCTACACCAACAGCTCACAGCAATGCCAGATCCTTAGCCTACTGAGCGAGGCCAGGGATTGAACCCTCATCCTAGATACTAGTTGGGTTTGTTACCTCTGAGCCATGATGGGAATTCCCAACAATACTGTTAATTTTAAGAACAGTGTTGTACAAGAAATCTCCAGGACTTTATTATTTTGTGTAACCAAAACTTTATGTCTGTTGAACATCAGCTTTCTATTTCCTCCTTCCCCCTGCCATGGCAGCCACCATTTTACTTTCTTTTCTATGAGTTTGATTACTTTAGATACCTCGTATAAGTTACATTATGCAGTATTAGTCCTTCATGACTAGCTTATTTCACTTAGGACGACATCTTTCCAGGTTCATTCATGTTGCCACATATGATAAGATTTCTTTTTTAATAATGAAAAATATTTTTTGGATATATCACATTTTTTTAATCTAGTTATCCATTGATGGACATTTAGGTTGTGTCCACATTTTTGCTATCCTGAGTAACGCTGCAGTGAATATGGGCATGTGTAATATCTCCTCAAATAGGACCTGATTTCAGTTTATTGGATAAATACTCAGATCTTGGATTGATAGATCATATGGTAGTTCTATTTTGAGTTTTTTGAGGAACCTCTATATAGTTTTCTGTAGCAGCTGCACCATTTTACATTCCTACCAATACTGCACAGGGTTCCAGTGTCTCCATATCTTCACCAAGACTTGTTAGGTTGTTTGGTTGGTTTTTTCACAATGACCATTTTAATAGGTGTGAAGTGATATTTTATTGTAGTTTCAATTTGTATTTCCTTGATTTCTAGTTTCAGTACATTTAGTTCAGAGCAGGTACTTTGTATGACTTTAATCTTTTTAAGTTTCTTTTAAGATTTGTTTTGTGATTTAATATGTGATTTACCCTGGAAAATGTTCTTTGTGAAGTTGAGAAGAATGTGTATTTTGGTGCTGTTGGGTGGAACATTTTCATTTGTCTGTTACATCCATTTGGTCTGTAGTGTTGTTATGTTATCTCATTCCTTATTGATCTTTCATATGTATGTTTTATCACTTATTGAAAATACAGTATTAAAGTTTATGACTATTAATGTGTTACTATGTATTTCTCCCTTAATTTTTGTCAAAGTTTGCTTTATATACTTAGGTGCTCTGAGGTTGGATATTTATAACTTATGTCTTCCTCGTGAATTGAAACTTTTTATCATCATATGATGTCTTTTCTCTGTCTTTTGTGACAGTTTTTGAGTTAAAGTCTTTTTGGTCTGATATGGTTATTGTTTTCATGGAATGGATGTATATTTTTTCCTTTTACTTTCAGCCTATATGTGTCTTTACGTCTAAAGTGAGTTTCTTGTACATAGTTAGATAATTGTTTTTTTAATCCATTCAGCCACTCTCTGCCTTTTGGTTGAAGAACATGTACATTAAAATTTAAAGTAATTATTTATAGATAAAGATTTAACTATTGCCACTTTTGTTAATTGTGTTTTGTCTTACAGCTCTTCTGTTGCACTTTTTTACTTCCTTTGTATTTGGTTGGGTGTTTTTGTTCTTGTAGTGTTATTCTTTGATTCTTTTCATCTTCTTTTGTGTATCTTCTATAGGCATCTTCTTTGTGGTTATTATGGTACTTTCATAAAACATAACAATATATTTTATGCTAATAGCAGCTTCACTTTGATCATGAAGCTAGTAAAAACACTAGCTTTACTCTCCCCCTCACACCTTATATTGTTGCTGTCACAACTATATCTCTTTTTAGTGTATATCTGTTAAATGTTTCTAGTTATAGTTACTGTTTATGGTTTTATTTTTTAACTCAAATAGCAGAAAAAAGTGAGTTTTTGTACCACTTTTATATTATTATAGCATTCTTTTTTTTTTAACATTATACCCAGCTGTACAGCGTGCATTCTTTATTTGTCTATATATTTACCTTTGCCAGCTAGCTTCATACCTTTATGTGCTTTTCTGTTGCTGTTTAGTGTCCTTTTGTTTCAACTTGAAGAACTCCCTTTATTGTGTCTT
Source organism: Catagonus wagneri (assembly GCA_004024745.2). NCBI lineage: Eukaryota > Metazoa > Chordata > Mammalia > Artiodactyla > Tayassuidae > Catagonus > Catagonus wagneri. The sequence goes on from PVHT020000026.1 coordinate 4,909,584, forward strand.
GTAAGGACTGTCTGGCATTGACAAACTCTCTCAACTTTTGTTTATCTCAAAGTCCTTATCTCTCCATTTTTTTGAAATACACTTTTGCTGGACATAGTATTCTTGGTAGGCTTTTTTTTCTTTCATTATTTTGAATATATCATACCATTCCTTCTGGTCTGTGAAGTTTCTGATGAGAAGTCTACTATTAGTCTTGTTGAGGCTACCTTTTATGTGTTGAATCACTTGAATCTTTCTGTTTTCAAAATTCTGTATTTGTCCTTGACTTTTACCAATTTGATTAGAATGTGTCTTGGTGTAGATTTCTTTGGATCATCTTTTTGGGTCTTTTTTAGGTTTCTTGAATCTGGTTGTCCATGTCTCTCCATGTTTGGGAAGTTTTCAGCTATTACTTCTTTAAAAACTCTGTGCATCTTCCTTTCTGTCTTCTTGTTCTGAGATTTCCATAATATGAAGGGTGGTTCATTTTATGGTATCCTTTAAAAGTCCTTTAAGCTTTCTTTATTCTTTTTCTTTTTTACTCCTCTGACTATATAGTTTCAAATAACTATTCTTCGTGTTGGCTGATTCTTTCTTCGGCATGATTATATCTGTTATTGAACTCAGGTATTGATGTTTTAAGTTCAATTTTTGCATTGTTCATCTCCATAATTTGTTTTTTTTTAATTTTCTCTCTTTTGATATTTTCTTTTTATTCATGCACAATTTTCCTGACTTCACTAAGTATTTTTAATGACATTTATTTTGAATTTTTTGTCAGGATATTTATATACCTTCATTTCATTAGTGTTAGTTTCTGGAGCTTTATTTTGTCCCTTTGACTGAACTTTTTTCATGTTCCTTTTAGCTTTGCATTGATATTTGCATATTGAAAGAAACAGCCATATCTCCTAGTCTCTATGTACTGGCTTTGACAGGAAAAGACATTCACCAGTCATCCCAGTTCTCAGTGTGGGGGGCCTGTGGATGTGTCTTCTCTGGACTTGTGTGTGTATATGTCCACACATTAGAGGGATTTGTTTTCTTTTTATTCAGAACCTCATAAACTGTTGCTTCCTCTGGTATCTGCTATATTGTTGGTGCTCTGAAACAGTAAAATATCACCAAGGTATTTTTTTGTTTGCTTTTAGCTGCCCCAACTATCTATAATATGCCAGGTCTAATCAACACTCTGAATTGAGCAAGACAGAAACCAGTCTCTTGGGCGGCCCGCTGAAAAATCAGATTGTTGGATACATGCTCTACTCCTTTGTCTCCCTTCAAAGGTAGAAGCCTTGACTTGTACACCTTCTGATCGTGCTGAGTGTGCTGCCCAGAGCAGGCTGTTGGCCATTTTCCATTGTTCTCAGCAGTCCCCAGGCATGCAAGCTGTGTTGGCTCTCCCAGCTCTAAGTGAAGAGAGGCAGAAACTAGCCCCTTGGGCAGCACTCTGAAAGACTGGGATATTGAACACACGATCCACTCCTCTCCTTCACTGTTAGGAGGGAAGCCTCAAGTGGTGTGCCTCCTTCCAATCACACAAAGCCATGCCAGCTGTAGTAACATGGCACCCACTTTCCTTTATTCTTAGCTGCCCTCAGATATCCAAACTTTTCAGAGCCATCAGCACTTCAAATGAGCTGAGACAGAATCCAGTACCTTGGGCAGCACTCTATAATTCTCGGAGGTGGGACATATGTTCAACTGCCTCCCCCACCACCACTTAGGGAGAAGTTGCAGACCTGGGTAGTCTGTCTTGGCACTGACTGAGCTCTGTTGAGTGGTGGAGGGGCTCATGTGGATAAAGTGAATTTCATCATCTTACTTGTTTCAGAGCAGTTGTTCTCGACTTTGTCCTTGTCTGGGGTACTGCAACTTCTTAACCACAATGTGGAATTATCATAAAGGTGTTTTGGTCCATATATTGTTGTTCAGTTAGTTTTTCTGTGGGAGAACAAGTGCTAGGATTTACTTTTCTGACATTCTGTGACTTAACGTTTTAGGTATAATATGTGTGTAAAAAATGCAAATTTCCTAAGTATACAACTTGATGATTTTTTACAAATTGAACAGACCCATGTGAATATGTGCCCATAATGCCATCATATTTGAAAGACAGTTTAGTTGTATATAAAACTTTAAGGTCAGCCTTGTTTTCCTTCGTGTTCTGTAAATCCTATTCCATTGTCTAATTTGTTGAAAAGTCTGATGTCAATCTGATTCTTTGTATTTTATATTATTCTTTTTAGATTCTTCTAGAATATATCCTTTTACTCTGACATTCCTAAGTTTAATTTTGAATACGTCTAGATGTTAGTTTTTTTGGTTACTTTTCTTCTTGGCACTCTGTGCACTCTTCTAACATGAGCTCTTTCATCTTTGATCTTAGTGTATTTTATCTCTTATTTTTGTAAATATTTCTCAACGTTTTGATTTTTTTCTTGGCATTGTATTAAATAGATGTTAATACTTATAATTTTGTGTTCTTTTTTAAAAACTTTTGTTACTTTTAAAATATAACATTGCTGCTCTCTTCAAAGCCCTTATTCTCCTATATATTTTCTGCCCTAGACTTATATTGTCTCATGCTTGCCTTCTGTTATCCCTTGCCCCAGCCATCTGCAGCTACTATATGTCTTTATATACTTCCAACAAATAGCACTTTGAATGCTGCTCCAACCCCAAGAGAGTTCTCAAGGGTGCAAAACAAGGTAAGCCCTGAGCCAGGTGTTCAGGAAGCTGCCACACAAGTCAAAAGACAAAATAACAATTCTTTGAGAAAAAGGTCCACTTTTCACCGTCTGGTACCAGCCAGCCATACCAGGAATGAGAAATGCCATCTATCCCAATGTCTCTGATCTGGGGAATGGGATATGGTAGGTGAGTATGCACAAATGTCATAGTGTTCTCTGCTAAAATTTAGCAACTTCTTTCGTCATCATGCACTCCCTGGTTGTTATAAATGTTTTAAATTAGATTCCAGAGTTCTAAAAACGTTGTTTCTGGCAGTTTTTGACACCTTAATCATTGTTTTAGTAGATATATACTTTTCTGAATTTTCATACTCTTGCTGCTTTTGGTAATGTCACTTTATATTTAACATCACCATTACATTGATACTTTCACAAAAAAACAAGCAATGACGTGTTCCTTGTTAAAAACAAAAATTAACCTAGGTGTTTCAAGGTTACCAATCAGGAAGATAACAGTAAACTCACTAGGTCAAATAACATTGTTGATGTTGTTAGTATTGACAGTGTTAGAAATGTACATCTCCATTCCACCACTTACTAGCTGTATGAACTTAAGCAAGGCAGCCTCTCTAAGCCTCAGTGTTTAGTTTGCAAAATGGGAATAATAATAATAGATACTTTGTAAGATTGTAGTGAGAGTGAAGTGAGATAATGTAGTGTTGGGCAGAAGGCTAACCAAATAATGATTGTTTAGTGAATGGTAGCCACTGTGGTTCTTACTAAAAATGATTATAGTATAACTGCTTCTCACCCATGTTGCTTTATAATCCAAAAATACCTTAGCAAACTAGATCCAAATTAAAATATGAAGAGTGGATAAAATACTAACTACCATGACCTTCAGTGAATCTCTTATTCTTTTGTGGACTAAGCATCTCTGGGGATGAAGTAAAATTGAAGGTTATCTTTGGGTTAATGAAGGTGGGATGGCAGTCAAGATATATCTTAGCATTGTATTTGTCTTGCTGTGATATTTATGCCTGCATCTGTCAGTTTTAGATTATAAACTCCTAAAGCATAAGGAACACTTAAATACATTTTTTGTTGTGTACATCATGTGAGATAAAAAAACCTTTTTATGTCGCTACAGTATATCCAATATAAGAAGGTTGATAATGCAATTTAGATCAGGTTTATTTACTCTTGAAACATTCTAGAGTGACTTTAAGGCTTCAGGTGCTTCTCTCGAAGGCATTTAGAAAAATATATACCTCATGGAATGCTTCTAAGAGAGCTGTCAGTTTCTTTCTAGCATTATATAAAGTGTTCTAGCCATCACATGAATTATGGTTACCTTATGAATTTTCTTTTTTTTCTTACTAAAGTATAGTTGATTTACAACGTTATACCAATTTCTGCTCTATAGCAAAGTGACTCATTCATATGTGTGTGTGTGTGTGTGTGTGTGTGTGTGTGTGTATACACATACAGTCTTTTTTAAAATATATATTTTCCATAATGATCTATCCCAGGAGATTGGATATAATTCCCTGTGCTATATAGTAGGGCCTTGTTGTTTATCCATTCCAAATGTAATAGTTTGCATTGACTAGCCACAAACTCCCAGTCCTTCCCACTCCCTCCCCTGCCCCTTAGTGACCACAAGTCTGTTTTCTATGTCTGTGAGTATATCTCTGTTTTGTATATAGATTTGTTTGTGGCATATTTTAGATTACACATATAAGCAATATCATATGGTATTTGTCTTTCTCTTTCTGACTTTCACTTAGTATGAGAATTTCTAGTTGCATCCATGTTGCTACAAATGGCATTATTTTCTTCTTTTTTATGGATGAGTAGTATTCCATTGTATATATGTACTATGTCTTCTTTTCCCTTTCTTTTTAGGGCCACACCTGTGTCATATGGAAGTTCCCAGGCTAGGGGTCAAATTGGAGCTACAGCTCCTGGCCTACTCCACAGCCATAGCAATACCAGATCTGAGCTGTATCTGTGATCTATACCACAGCTCGCAGTAACGCCAGATCTTTAACCCACTGAGCAGGACCAGGGATTGAACCTACATTTCATGGATACTAGTCAGGTTCATTTCCACTGAGCCACAACAGTGGGAACTCCCTGTATTATGTTTTCTTAATCCTTTCATCTGTTGATGGACATTTAAGTTGTTTCTATGTCTTGGCTATTGTGGATAGTGCTGCTATGAGCATAGGAGTGCATGTATCTTTTTGAACTATAGTTTTGTCCAGATATATGCCTAGGATTGGGATTGCTGGATTATATGGTAGTTCTATATTTAGTTTTCTGAGGAACCGCTGTACTGTTTTCCATAGTGGTTATACCAACTTACATTCCCACCAACAGTGTAGGAGGATTCCTTTTTCTCCACACCCTCTCCAGTTTTTATTCTTTGTAGACTTGATGATCATTCTGACCAGTGTGAGGTGGTACTTCATTATAGTTTTGATTTGCATTTCTCTAATACTGATGTTGAGCATCTTTTCATATGCCTAGTGGCCATCTGTATGTCTTTGGAGAAATGTCTATTTAGGTCTTCTACCCATTTTTTGATTGGGTTCATTTCTGGTTGTTGAGTTGTTCTCATATTTTGGAGATTAAGCCCTTGTCGGTGATAACATTTGCAACTATATTTCCTATTTTGTAGTTCTCTCTCTCTCTCTCTTTTAATGGTTTCATTTACTGTGCAAAAGCTTGTAAGTCTGATTAGGTCTCATTGGTTTATTATTTTTTTTTATTTCTATTGCCTTGGGAGATTGAACGAAGAAAATATTCATGCAGTTTATATCAGAAAATGTTTTGCCTATGTTCTCTTTTAAGAATTTTATGTTGTCATATCTTATTTTTAAGTTTTTGAGCCATTTTGAGTTTATTTTTGTGCATGGTATGAGGGTGTGCTCTATTTTCATTGAGTTACATGCATTGTCCAGTTTTCCCAGTACTATTTGCTGAAGAGACTCTTTTTCTTATTTTATATACTTGCCTCCTTTGGCAAAGATTAATTGACCACAGGTGTTTGGGTTTATTTCTGGGCTTTCTCTTCTCTTCCATTGATCTGTATGTCTGTTTTTGTAGAAGTACCACACTGTCTTGATTACTGTATCTATATAGTATTGTCTGAAGACTAGGAGAGTTATGCCTCCTGCTTTTTTCCCTCAGGATTGCTTTGTCAATTCTGTTTTTTTTTTTTATGGTTCCATATAAATTTTTGGATTATTTCTTCTAGTCCTATGAAGAATGTCATGGGTAACTTGACAGAAATTGTGTTAAATCTGTAGATTGCTTTTGGGGAGTATGGCCATCTTAACATATTAATTCTTCCAGTCCAAGCGTATAGGATAGCTTTCCATTTCTTTGAATCCTCTTTAATTTCCTTTGTTAACGTTTTATAGTTCTCAGTATATGTCTTTCACCTCCTTGGTCTGTTTTTTCCCTAAGTATTTTCTTTTAGGGGATGTGATTTTAAAAGGTATATTATATTCCTTTTTTAATATTTCATTGTTAGTATATAGAAATGCAACCAGTTTCTGAATGTTAATCTTATATCCTGCTCCTTTGCTGAATTCATTGATTAATTCAAGTAGTTTTTGTGTGGAGTCCTTAGGATCTTCTATATATAGTATCATGTCATCTGTATATAATGATAATTTTACCACTTCCCTTCCAACTTGAATGGATACCTTTTGCTTCCTTTTTTTTTTTCTTTTTGTTTGATTGGACTTCCAATACTATGCTGAATAAAAGGGATGATAGCAAGCATCCTTGTCTTATTCCAGATTTTAGTGAGAATGCTTTTAGCTTTTTTCCTTTGAGTTATATTGACTGTGGGTTTGTCAAATGCTTTTATTATGTTGAGATATATTCCCTCTATACCCACTTTAGTAAGAGTTTTTATCATGAATGGATGTTGGATTTTGTCAAATACTTTTTATGCATATATTGACATGATTGTGTGGTTTTTTTACTTTTCTTTTGTTAATATGGTGTATGATATTGATTGATTTGCATATGTTGAACATCCTTGTGAACCTGGGATGAATCCCACTTGGTTGTGATGTATGATCTTCTTTTATGTTGTTGGATTCGGTTGGCTAAGATTTTGTTGAGAATTTTTGCGTCTATATTTATCAAAGATATTGGTCTATCATTTTCTTTTTTTGGTAGTATCTTTGTCTGGTTTTGGTATTAGGGTTATGGTGGCTTCATAGAATGTCTTTAGGAATGTTCCTTCTTCTTCAGTCCTTTGGAAAAGCTTAAGAAGAATGCTCTAAGTTCTTTATATATTTCGTGGAATTAGCCTGTGAAGCCATCTGCTTCTAGATTTTTGTTTGTAGGGAGTGCTTTTATTGCGTATTCAATTTCATTTCTAGTGATTGGTCTGTTCAATTGATATATTTCTTCTTGATTCAGTTTTGGTGGGCTGTATATCTTTAGGAAGTTGTCTGTTTCTTCTAGGTTATCAAATTTGTTGGCATATAGTTGTAATATTCTCTTCTGGTAACAGTAATTGTGTTACCAGAAATACACAGCTGTGTTCTATATCTTATTTCTGTTCAGTAAGACTATGAGGAGATAATGGAATAGAGGTTAACAACCTTCTCAGGTTTGAGTATCATTAGCAGTACTAGACTAAACATTTTAAATATTGCAGATAGAAGATAAAGAGAAATCCACCAACACAGAAGAGAGAAACAAAAAAGGGGTAGCAAAGAGATAAATAGGAGACCCCCATATTGAGGGAGGCAGCAGATTGCTATTAGCCCCAAATATGCATATTTACCTACCTCTGTAGTAGAAATTAACTTCTGGCATGCTAGAAAGGGACTAAATGTGGATAGGCCAAAGGGAATTTAAAATTTGCAAAACCAAATACCTCTTCAAAATATCTTTTCCACCTAGAGCTTAGCAGGAACTCATTAAGTATCATTTGTAAGCCCTGGAGTTGGGTTTATATTTATGTTAGTATTCTCTTAATCTGTACTTGTGTTATAAGCAAAGATTATGTCACATATTTCCTACCAAGGGATAACCTGTTGTTAGATTTGGTTGGAATGCTTATAAATAATACTAAAGTATTTTGGATATGACCTGCATAATGAGCCTTGCAGAATGACCCACGTAAATGAAAATCCTATCTTACATAAGTTTAAGGTAATTTTTCAGGTAATTTGCTAATCAGTGACCATCTGATACATCCATAAAAAGCAACAAACATAAGTGAGAGCATTTATAGAAAAATAAAACTAAACAAAGTGGCAGTTCTGTCTGCTGATTCAAATTGTCCAGCTATGGAATTTAAGAGTTAAAAGATGTGCCTGACCACCTGCAGCCCCAGTCACCTCAAGGGCACTACAGAGGAGGGCATTGGGACTGAACACCACTTGTGGGTGCTCTTGCACTCCTGGGAACACAGCAACCCCGCTGCTCCCACTGCTGAGTGCTCTGAGCAGTACCCATATGCCTGATCTCTATCATTTCCCAGGACCAAGCAAATCGGAACAACCTGTACAGCACCTCCTTTGTGGGCTAAGTGAGACGGGTTGCTTCATGCGTGGTGTATAGGTGGAGGGGGCAAACCACCACAGTTATCACTGGCTCTAGAGATGAGCATGGCCCACTGCCACTAGGAGTTCCTGAACAGGTACCACCTGTGGTTCCATTCTCCTCAGAGGAGGGCATTGCAATCAAACACTAGCCGTTGTGGCTCTCACTCCCCTGTGAACTCACACATCATGCTGCTGCTACTGCGAAATGCTCTGGACACCTGGTAGATCTGCCTAGAGCTCATTACCACTTACCAGGGCCCTGCAACTAGGAGTAGCCAGTGCCACCTTCCTGCAGGTCCTTGCTGCTATTGAGAGCCCAGTGACCAGGCACCAACTGCTGACCCTACCCATTGTTTCCTTCTCCCTGAAAACACACGGAGCACCAGGGAGGTAACAGCCTGCTCACACCAAAGAAAGAGACACCAAATATTCAAACTCCCACACCAAAAATAAAAAGTCACAAAAAATACAAAGGGAGCTGTTGCCTGGAAGTAGCCTTACAAGACTGCAGTGTGGCTTCCTCAGACTCTCAGAAAAAGAAAAGCATAAGCAAGATGAAGAAGTTCAGAAACCATTACCAGTTAAAGGAACAGGAGAATTCATCTAAAGCAGGAAACAATGAAACAGACCTTTGCAGTCTGACAGAAATGGAGTTCAGAAGGGAGTTAATGAAAATACTTGAGGGATTAAGGCTGAATATCAAGGAATTAAGAGAAGACACAAGCAGCAAAGCAGATTCCCTTAGAACAGAACTAGAAAGTATAAGGAGGAGCCAAGAAAAACTAGAAAACTCATTTGCAGAGATGCAAACTGAGCTAAAGGCAATAAAGAACAGATTGGATAATGCAGAGGAACGAATTAGTGATGTGAAAGATAGAATAATGGAAATCACCCAATCAGGACAGCAGACAGAACCCAAATGAAAAAACATGAAAGCAATATAAGAGACCTATGGGATAATATAAAGCAGGCCAATCTACATATAATAGGAATTCCAGGAGGAGAAGAAAAGGGGATTCAAAATGTATTTGAAGAAATTACGTGTGAAAACTTTCCAAATCTAAAGGAATCTGACATCAAGATACAGGAAGCACAGAGGGCCCCAAACAAGTTGAACCCAAACAGGCCCACACCAAGACATATTATATTAAAAATGACAAAAATTAAAGATAAAGAGAGGATCCTAAAGGCAGCAAGAGAAAAGCAAAGCGTTAATTATAAAGGATCCTGCATAAGGCTATCAGCTGATTTCTCTACAGAAAACTAGAGGCCAGAAGGGAGGGGCAAGATATATTTAAAGTGCTGAAAGGAAAAATTTGCAACCTAGAATACTCTACCCAGCAAGAATATCATTTAAAATAGAAGGGGAAATAAAGAACTTCTCCAACAAACACAAGCTAAAAGAGTACATCAATACTAAACCCTTTCTAAAAGAAATAATGAAAGGGTTCCTATAAAAGAAAAAATAAAAAGTAAGAAATAGAATGGAGGAAATCACATGGAAAGCAGCCATTCAAATAAGCCAGCATACAGATCTAAACATGAAGATGCTAAAAAACAAACAAAAAGAAGACAATAGTATCATACATTATGGGGAGGGAAAATAAGAAACTATAGACTCTTTTTTTTAACTTTTTAAAAAAAATTTTAATGATGTGTTTGAGCCTATATGGCTATCAGGCTACAGTAAGCAGATATAAGAAGGTGTTAACATACTTAAAAAACAGGGCAACCACAAATCAAAACAGAACATCACATCCACAAATACTAAAAAGAAAAGCACTCAAGCATAAAATAAATGGAAACCATCCAACCAAAAAAAGAAAGGAAAAAAAAAAAGAAACAAAGAATCAACTGGAAAGCAAGGTCTGAAATAGCACTAAATATATATCTATCAGTAATCACCTTAAATGTCAGTGGACTGAGTGCTCCAATCAGAAGACACAGTGTGTCAGACTAGATGAAAAAGCAAAAACCTACAATCTGCTGCCTACAGGAGACTCACTTTAGGGCAAAGGACACAGATAGATTGAAAGTGAGGGGACGGGAAAAGATATTTCATGCCAGTGGACAAGACTGGAAAGCAGGAGTTGGAATACTCACGTCAGATAAAATAGACTTTAAGATGAAGGCCTAAAAGACAAAGAAGGATACTATTTAATGGTTAAAGGATCCATTCAAGAAAAGGATATTGCAATTGTCAATATATATGCCCCTAATGTAGGAGCACCCAAGTACTTACAGCAAGTACTATCAGACTTAAAAGGAGAAATAGATGGGAGTACAATAATAGTGGGAGACTTAACACTCCACTCACATCAATGGACAGATGTGAAAATCAGTAAGGCAAAAGAGATGCTAAATGACACAGTAGAAAAGTTAGACCTAATTGATATTTTCAGGACATTACATCCAAAAAAATCAGAATATACTTTTGTCTCAAGTGCACACGGAACATTCTCAATGATAGATCACATACTGGGCCACAAAGCTAACCTCAGCAAATTTAAGAGTATAGAAATTATTTTGAGTATCTTCTCTGACCACAAAGACATGAAGCTAGAAATCAACCACAGGAAAAGAAATGAGAAAAACACACTACATGGAGACTAAACAACATGCTACTAAAAAACGAATGGGTCAAGGAGAAAAACACACTACATGGAGACTAAACAACATGCTACTAAAAAATGAATGGGTCAATGAGGAAATCAAGAAGGAAATTAAAAAATACCTTGAGACAAATGAGAATGAAGGCACAATCACTCCAAATCTATGGGATGCCACAAAAGCAGTGCTCAGATGAAAATTCATAGCAATATAGGCATTCCTCAAAAAAGAAGAAAAATCTCAAATTGACAACCCACCACCTAAATGAATTAGAAAAAGAAGAACAAACAAAACTTAGAGTCAACAGAAGGAAGGAAATCATAAAGATGAGAGGAAATCAATAAAATAGAGATTCAAAAACAATAGAAAAAAATCAACAAAACCAAGAGCTGGTTCTTTGAAAAGGTAAACAAAATTGACAAACCTCTGGCTAGACTCACCAAGAAGAGGAGAGAAAAAACCCAAATAAAATAAGAGATTAAAAAGGAGAAGTCACAACGGATATTACAGAAATACAAAAAACCATGAGAATAGTATGAACAGTTGTATGCCAACAGATTTGACAATCTAGAAGAAATGGACAACATTTTAGAAACTTACACCCTGCCAAAACTGAATCAAGAAGAAGTAGATCAACTGAAGAGACTGATGACTAGAAATGAAATTGAGTATGTCATCAAAACACTCCCTACAAATAAAAGTCGAGGACCAGATGGCTTCACAGGCAAATTGTACCAGACATACAAAGAGGAACTTATACAAAGAGGAACTCATGCCCATCCTCATTAAACTTTTCCAAAAGGTTGAAGAAGAAGGAACACTCCCAAAGACATTCTATGATGCCAACATCACCTTAATTCCAAAACCAGACAAAGAAACCATGAACAAAGAGAACTATAGGCCAGTATCTTTGATGAATATAGATGCAAAAATTCTCAAGAAAATTCTAGCCAACCGAATCCAACAACATGTAAAAAAGATCATCCACCACGACCAGGTGGGATTCATCCCAGGTGCACAAGGATGGTTCATCATATGCAAATCAATCAATGTCATATACCCATTCACAAAAGCAAAGTCAAAAAAACACGATCATCTCAATAGATGCAGAAAAAGCATTTGACAAAGTCCAACATCCATTCACAATCAAAACTCTTACCAAAGTGGGGATAGAGGGAACATTTGTTAATATAATAAAAGCCATTTACGACAAACCCACAGCAAATATAATGCTCAGTGGAGAAAAGCTGAAAGCCTTCCCACTAAAATCTGGAACAAGACAAGGATGCCCCCTCTCACCACTGTTATTCAACATAGTATTGGAAGTCCTAGCTACAGCAGTCAGACAAACAAAATAAATAAAAGGCATCCAAATAGGAAGAGAAGAGGTAAAACTGTCACTGTATGCAGATGACATGATACTATATATAGAAAACCCCAAGAGTCAACCCCCAAATTACTTGAACTGGTCAACAAATTTAGCACAGTAGCAGGATATTAGGTTAACCTTCAGAAATCAATCGCGTTTCTGTAGACCAACAATGAAATAGTAGAAAATATCAAAATACTATACCTTTTAAAATAGCACCCCAAAAAATCAAATACCTGGGAATAAACCTGACCAAGGAGATGAAAGACTTATATGCAGAGAACTATAAAACATTAATCAAGGAAATCAAAGAAGATACAAAGAAATGGAAAGATATTCCATGCTCATGGACTGGAAAAATCAATACTGTAAAAATGGTCATACTACCCAAAGCAGTCTACAGATTCAGTGCAATCTCTATCAAATTACCCATGACGTTCTTCACAGAACTAGAACAAACAGTCCAAAAATTTATAGGGAACAACAAAAGACCCAGAATTGCCAAAGCAGTTCTACGGAACAAAAACCAAGCAGGAGGCATAACTCTCCCAGACTTCAGGCAATATCACAGGGCCACAGTAATCAAGACAGTGTGGTACTGGTACCAAAACAGACATACGGACCAATGGAACAGAATAGAGAACCCAGAAATAAACCCAGATACACCTACGGTCAATTGATCTTTGACAAAGGAGGCAAGAACATAAAATGGGAAAAAGACAGTCTTTTCAGTAAGTATTTCTGGGAAACTTGGACAGCTGCATGCAAATCAATGATACTAGAACACACTCTCACACTATGCACAAAAATAAACTCTAAATGGCTTAAAGACTTCAATGTAAGACAAGACACCATTAAACTCCTGGAAGAAAACATTGGCAAAACATTCTCCGATATCAACCTTACAAATGTTTTCTCAAGTCAGTCTCCCAAAGCAACAGAAATAAAAGCAAAGATAAACCAATGGGACCTAATCAAGCTGACAAGTTTTTGCACAGCAAAGGAAACCAAAAAGAAAACTAAAAGACAACTTACAGAATGGGAGAAAATTGTTTCAAATGATGCAGCTGACAAGGGCTTAATCTTTAAAATATGCAAACAACTTATGCAGCTCAACAGCAAAAAAGTCAAGAACCCCATTGAAAAATGGGCAAAGGACCTGAACAGAGATTTCTCCAAGAAAGATATGCAGATGGCCAACAAGCACATGAAAAAATGCTCAACATCACTGATGATTAGAGAAATGCAAATCAGAACTACCACGAGCTACCACCTCACACCAGCCAGAATGTCCATCATTAAGAAGTCCACAAACAACAAATTCTGGAGGGGGTGTGGAGAAAAGGGAACCCTCCTGCACTGTTGGTAGGAATGTAAGGTAGTACAACTGCTGTGGAAAACAGTATGGAGGTACCTTAGAAAACTATACATAGAACTACCATATGACCCAGCAATCCCACTCTTAGGCATATATCCGGACAAAACTTTCCTTGAAAAAGACACTTGCACACGCATGTTCATTGCAGCACTATTCACAATAGCCAAGACATTCAGACAACTCAAATGTCCATCGACAGGTGATTGGATTAGGAAGATGTGGTATATATACACAATGGAATAAAAAGAATAAAATAATGCCATAAAAGGAATAAAATAATGCCATTTGCAGCAACATGGATGGAATTTAAGGCCCTCATACTGAGTGAAGTAAGCCAGAAGGAGAAAGACAAATAGCGTATGATAGCACTTATATCTGGAATCTAATATACTGCACAAATGAACCTTTCTACAGAAAAGAAAATCACGGACTTTGAGAACAGACTTGTGGTTGCCAAAAGGGTGGGAAGGAGTGGGATGGTATGGGAATCTGGGGTTAACAGTTGTAGACTGTTGCCTCTGGGATGGAAAAACAAGGAGATCCTGCTGTATAGCACCAGAAGCTATGTCTGATCACTTCTGACGAATCTATATATATATATGTATGTGTAACTGGGTCACCACGCTGTACAGTTGAAAAACTGACAGAAAACTGTAAACCAGATATAATGGAAAAATAAAAAATAAAATAAAATAAATAATTATAAAAAAAAATGTGCCTGAGAGTTTTCTTCAAAGTTCACATTAGAAAACGTAAAGACTGAAAGTTGAAACTATAAAGGAGCAAAAAATAGGTCCAGTTCTACTTACTCAACTTCTTTCACATTATCTCAGCATTCCAGCTGCAGAGTGAAATGTGTGGTAACATCTCCATTCTGTTCACAAACACGATAGGGCTGGGAATCTTAGAAGTACTGAGAGATTCAGTGCTAATTTCCTGAAGTTCTTGGGTTCTAATAAACCAGCCCCTTGAAATAAATTAAATAAATTAAATAAATTAAATGTGCCTTTGGAGAGTTACTCTTAGTGTGATAAAGTTCTCTTTATGCGTTTCTCCCCTCATTTCATGATTTACCTTTTAACATTCAGTCATTAGTTTTTATTGCCCTGAATTTGACAGATGCTTTGTCGTTCTTTGTTACTGTATTAGAAAACAGCATGGAATTTCTCACCACTTAGCTGAAACATATGAACCAGTGAACAGGTTTCATGATGACAAAAATGTGATGATAAATGAGTTTCTTATATGAATGGGGAGCAAGGTCTAAACTTTTTTCACAGAAGTTGCTTAAACAAACATAAAATTCTATGAAGAGTTTTTGTGCTATCTGCCAAATAGGCCTTGCTGCTGGTGTTATGCCCTCAGAGATGTAAAATTTGGTAGATAAAAGGAAAACTGGTTGAGGAAAAGGGTAATTCTATGAATAATTTTTGTTTATGGGTTGATTTTTTTTTGGTGTTTTGTTTTGCAGTGGCATTCTCATAATCCTTGGAGGCTACACAGATTTTGGAAATTATTCAGAGCAAGAGGAGGCTGTAGGGATTTTAGAAATCATCTAAAGTAGAAATTGCTAATCTGTGGCCAATGGGATAAATCTATTATACCACTTACGTTTGCAAGGCCTCAATGCAGAGATTTTTTTTTTATTTTAATGATTGTGAAAACAGTCAGAAGAAGAGTAATTTTTATGTGACAGATGACAGTGATATGAAATTCAAATTTCAATGTCTGTAAACAAAGTTTTATTTGAACACAGCCACAGTCATTCATTTGTGTATTATCTGTGGGTTTTGTGCTTATAATGACAGTGTTGAGTAGTTGTGGCACTAGTTATATGCTGGAAAACCGTAAGATATTTGCTGTCTGGCTGCATAGAGAAAAATTTTCCAACCCCTGTTCTAGAGTCATCAAATTTTATAGCAGTGGATCTCAACTTGATAGATTTTTGACTTAATGAATAGGTAGATACTTAGGTGACATGAGCTGTTCAAGATTCTTAAGCTATGATGCCCTTTATTCATTCATTCAGCACACATTTATTGAATATTTAATACAATGAAGGAAATGTTTTATTCTTCAATTTTGTGGAGAAATAAAATTACAAAATCTAAGAAGTCATTCTAACGTTTTCACTCCTCCCCCCTCTCCCCTCCATCCCCCTCCCCTACCTCACAGCTGGTTTCTAAGCATTTGAGAAGAAAACCAGGTTTATTTCTTTTTTTTTTTGGTTTTTGGGGCCGCATCCATGGCATATGGAGGTTCCCAGGGTAGGGGTCGAATCAGAGCTACAGCTGCTGGCCTACGCCACAGCCACAGCAATGCCAGATCCGAGCCGTGTCTGTGACCTACACCACAGCTCACGGCAACACTGGCTCGTTAACCACTGAGCAAGGCCAGGGATCGAACCTGCAACCTCCTGGTTCCTAGTCAGATTCGTTAACTGCTGTGCTACGACAGGAACTCCAAGAGCCTAATTTTAAATGTTTTGGATTTTATAATGATCAGATGATAACAATATTCATGCATGACTGTTTGATACTGTTAAGATAGATGCATCGTGGATGGATAGCTGTAAACTTAGTTTTGCTTCTAAAGCCTAAGGGATGCGGAATATATTATTGACTCCAAAATCCCTGATGTGTTAACAATTTATAAATTACTCTTTAATCTTTTATTATTAGGTAAGTCTTAAAGTGTCATAAACACTGAGTGTAACTTGTGTTATGAAAGCTAACTCATTCTAAAAAAGGATGCAGTCATATTTAGTTTTCACTAGAGAGTTATTTAATATAATACGATTATTTTTAGTAAAATTAAATTTTTACCTTAAAGGAAAAATGCAGTTTGTAATGGAATAAGTTTTAATTTTATTAGCCTCCTTGCTTGAATCTTAGTCTCATTTACATGGAGACTAGATTTATGGTTTTAGCTTTTTTTTTTTTTTTTTTTTTTTGCTTTTTAGAGCCATACCTGTGGCATATGGAGGTTCCCAGGCTAGGGGTCGAATCAGAGCTGCAGGTGCTGGTCTACGCCAACAGCCATGGCAACCCAGGATCTGAGCCACTCTGCGACCTACACCACGACTCACAGTAATGATGGATCCTTAACCCACCGAGCAAGGCCAGGGATCCTCATGAATACTAGTTTGGGTTCGTAACCTGCTGAGCCGCAGTGGGAACTCCCGTTTTAGTGCTGATAACATTTTGTAAATAATAATTGAATGTCTGCACAGAGCAAGATATTGTGCCTATGCAGCTCTTTATCAAGGAGTAATATTTTTATTAGTGGACAAATAGTGATGATCTAAATGAGAGCATACATTATTATGCTCAGGGGCCACAAAGTCCTTACCTTTTAGGTTCTTCCAAAATTTCTTCTTTTTAAAGTAAGTAAACATTACTCTCCAGTGTTTCAACTTATCTGCCTCTTCAAATGGTCTGGCAGATTGTCGTTTTCAGTGTACTGCATTTGTGTGGTATTCTGTGTACATTAGTCATGTCTATTATCCTCAGAAATATATAGTTTATTGTTATGTGTGTCTTTGAAGGAATGGTGTTATAAATAAATTCAGATGCTAGATTTATTGATGAAACAAATTATAGTTTACTCAGTTAAGATTTTTGTTTTTACATTTTTTGCTTTTTGAGGGCTGCACCTGTGGCATATGGAAGTTCCTAAGCTAGGGGTCAAATCGGAGCTGCAGCTGCTGACCAGCCACAGCAGCACTGAATCTAAGTCACATCTGTGACCTACACTACAGCTCGCCACAATACCAGATCCTTTAACCCACTGAATGCGGCCAGGGATCAAACCTCATGGATACTAGTCATTCTCATGGATACTAGTCAGGTTCCTAACCTGCTGAGCCACAATGGGAGCTCCAAGATTTTAAAAATCCAATCAGTAAGTGCAGTCTTTTCATTTTATTCCAGTTGGACAGGACCCTCCTCGCTTTTTTTTTTGTTTGTTTTGTTTTTGTTTGATTTTTGTCTTTTTAGGGCCACAGCCGTGGCATATGGAGGTTTCCAGGCTAGGGGTCTAATCGGAGCTGTTGCTGCTGGCCTATGCCAGAGCCACAGCAACGCCAGATCTGAGCCGTGTCTGTGACCTACACAACAGCTCACGGCAACGCCGGATCCTTAACCCACTGAGCAAGGCCAGGTATCTGACCCGCAACCTCATGGTTCCTAGTTGGATTCATTTCCGCTGCACCACGATGGGAACTCCAGGACCCTCCTCCATTTTTAAGTTAATTTTTTTTTTGCTGTAAACCCCTTCCTTCAGAGTTTTAAAAGTAGAGATAATCAACTTACAAATGCATTGTGTCAGAGTGTTTGTAAGTCTGTTGTTTAGAAGTCAGAATATTTTTCTGTAGAAACAATATTTTAAATAGTGGTAGGACTAGCCCTCAAAGGAATTAACCCATAATGTGACACTTGCTTTTGCTTTTGCAATGAAAGATATTTTGAATAATCAATGCTGATTCTCCCTGGGGAACAGGTAAGAGTTGGCATTGTAGAGGAGCATGTCAGAAACTTTTTATATGTTACTAGTTGGGGTAGTGAGTACACACTGTGTTTATTATATTGTTTTCTGAACTTTTTATATGCCTGAAATAGTTCATAATTTTAACAGTGCTACCTTAGTACTAGAAGTTCAGTTTGAATATGAACATTTAAAAATTATTTACCTTGAATCCTGATGCATAAGGGAAAAATGATTTGATTAGAGGATAAAGAGATAGCTAGAAATTTTGAAGGTTTTATGGATACTTTCAAGGACTTTGATTTTATGATAAATTATCTTATGTTTTGACCAATATCCTTTTAGAAAGTATGTTTTTTCTGTTAATTTAAGTGGATCACCAACATTTATCTCTTACCTGTTAGTCATAAATAGGCAGTGTTTTGAAAGAGAATAAAGAGATGGGTAGTCATTTATGTGAAATAACTAGGAATATTTTGAAAGGCAAAGAAGATGAAATTGCATATGCTTGTGCAAACATGTGCAGGATCTTGCTTGATGTGCAGTTACTTGAACTGGGGCTTATGAAAAATAGGAAAATGAGGAAGTAAGGCTTGTACAAGGTCTGAGCATGGAGAAAGGCAATGAAGAAAACAGTTGAGCTAAACATCAGAAGGGTATCATTGACAGTGGATGGCTTGTGGGGGTGTGAGGGTACATGGTGTAGGAGTCTGGATTTGGCAAGACAGTGTGCAAATAGCTATTGGTATTTTTGAAATTTTTATAATTCAGGAAATGCCTTATGTATTTATAAATATATGTAAACAGAAATAAACTGCAATTCAGTACATTCTAGAAAACAAATGAGTTAATTTTGTTAGTAATTTGGTTAGCTTTTTTGTGTGTGTATGGAGTTAATTTTTGCTCTTTTGCAGTATACAGCATTGACTTTAATATTCAGATATTAATCCATTTGTACAACCCATTTGTAAAACTCATTAATCTACTTGTACAACTCATTTAGGGAAAGATTAAGTAAGTATTACCTGTCTTTTGGGAGAGTCTTGACCTAAGAAGCAAATTTTTCTTCACTACATTGATGGTGCATTTTATAAGGATATGTGTCCATTTTACAGATGTCTATATGGAGAGGTTCTTCATTCTGTCTTCTTTCAACTCCACTTTTGGAATATAATCGAGATAAAAAATTGGCGTAAGAGGCCATCAACTGGTTACAGACCTTGACAAAACTGATCTTGTGACCAGTATCTAAATTTAGCATTCAGATTAAGACTAAAGAGGGAGTGTACATAGTGTGGAACATAATAAAGTACAGTTAAGGGAGGAGTGTTTTCAAAGAGCGTAGAAGCCATTTAAGAAAGAAATGGGGTATAAAAAAAGAAAAGAAAGAAATGGGGTTGAAGACCTTGAAGGCTTAAAGAAACAAAGAGAAACCTAGAGAGAAAGAAGCCAAAAAGAAAGTACATTATGACACTTTTAATGGGTTTTGTGTGTGTGTGTATTATTTATTTTATATTTGGACCACACATTTTATTTTTTACCTTTTTAGGTATGTATCACAAATATAACCATCTCTCTAACGTTGTCTCTTAGTTTTATGTATGTTCATGAACAATAAGAAGAAATCTTTTGAGTATTAACTGTCCACTCAAATGTCTTTCCTCTTTTTTTTCCTTCTGCAGATCTCAGAGTCATTGAGACATATCACATGGCAGAGACTAGAAAAAGGCAGTTCAAGACAGTTATTAGATGCTACAAGGGTAAGATAAAGCAGACACTTACACATATAGCTAGGAAAAATGTGTAAATCCTTGGAGCATTTTCCAATTTGTATTGCATATTTTATATTTCCAAAATAATTTCCCTCTTCATTTTTTTCTAATTTCTGGTAAGATGAATAAGATGTGTTTCTGTTACTAGAAATGGAGAAAGACATTTCAATATTTTTCTAACCCTGGAGAAATCTATCTGAATCTCTTGAGACCAATGCTAACTAGAGTAACATTTTTAGAAAGATTTTATAAATGTAATGACAGCTTGTTGATGCTTAAATTGATTCTGGAAATTTGTATGTGATGTATGGAATGCTACGCATTTTTCAAGTGATTAGAGTTTCTTTACCTTAGAAGATGTTGAGATAGGAGAATATCAAGGGACTCTAAGCTTATTAGAACCTGTGAGGTAAGTCATGCTGAGTTTACATGTTGATGAGGGTTATTTTTCATTCTAATATAAATGCAAGACACCTTTAAAAATTCTCAGTGCTGGAAGTTCCCTTGTGGCACAGCGGGTTAAGGATCTGACGTTGCTGCAGATCACACCTGCAGCACAGGTTCAATACCCGGCCCAGGGAACTTCCACATACTGCAAGTGTGGAAAAAAAAAATTCTCAGCATTTTAAAATGAAACACATAAATCTCCCAAGATAGACTAGAAAATTAGAAGATGGTCTAAATCCTGGGTACTTCCTTTATTTTTTTCTTTCTGATGAATAGTTATTTGCCATTAAAGTACCAGGCATTGTTCTAATTTATGCAGAAGCTATAGAAATGAATTAGATTTTCCATTTTTTAATTTTTTTTTTTTTTCTTTCTTTTGGCCGCACCTGTGGCACCTGGAAGTTCCCAGGCTAGGGGTCAAATCAGAGCTGAAGCTGCAGACCTCAGCCACAGCCAAAGCAATGCCGGATCTGAGCCCATCTGTGACCCATGCCACAGCTTATAACTATGCCAGATCCTTAACCCCCTGAGCGAGGCCAGGGATTAATCCCACATCCTCACAGACACTAGTTCAGGTTCTTATCCTGCTGAGCCACAATGGGAACTCCTAATCAAAGTTTTAAGTTACGGGGGAGTGTGCTTCATCTCCTCATTGTTTATGACACCACTAAGTTTATTTGTATTTTAATCTTTTGCTTTTTTGAAGACCTCATTAATTTGTGTGTTATTATTATTATTTTTTATCTTTTTAGGGCCACACCCATAGCATATGGAAGTTCCCAGGCTAGGGGTCAAATTGGAGCTACAGCTGCCGCCTACACCATAGCTACAGCAGCCTAGGATCTGAGCCACATCTGCATCTTACACCTTAGCTCATGGCAACGCTGGATCCTTAACCTACGGAGCGAGGCCAGGAATCAGACCTGTGTCCTCATGGATACTAGTCAAATTTGTTTCCGCTGAGCCACAGTGGGAACTCCACTTGTGTGTTATTTATCAGACCCCTTGATATAACTTGTTACTCAGTCTTGTAGAGGGAAAAAAATGTCACAAAGTGACATTGTCACACTAAATACTACCTTCTGATTTTTTCCCTTTAAAAATGCTTTAAGATTGTTGATCCAAAAATCAATAACCCATTTATGGCAGTTACTTTTTGAGCCTCAACCAGTGAGAACAAAGAAGGTACTTTTGCTTTTTCTAATTACATTTTCATAGCTTAGTCCCGAGCTGATACTGTTAGGATTCAGTATTGATACACATTTGTGTTTGTAAAGAACTATGTCCTTGTTCATTAATTATTTATTATTATGCCTACTGAAGAAACATTACATCGATGTATTTTTAAGTTTTTTTTGTGAGGAAATTCTTTTAAAATTAAGACTAGGGAGTTCCCTTCGTGGAGCAGCGGTTAACGAACCCGACTAGTAACCATGAGGTTGCGGGTTCGATCCCTGGCCTTGCTCAGTGGGTTAACGATCCGGCGTTGTCGTGAGCTGTGGTGTAGATCGCAGATGCGTCTCGGATCCTGCGTTGCTGTGGCTACGGTGTAGGCCGGCAGCTACAGCTCCAATTAGACCCCTAGCCTGGGAACCTCCACATGCTGCGAGTGCAGCCAGCCCTAAAATGACAAAAGGCAAAAAAAATAAATAAATAAAATAAATAAAATTAAATTAAAACTAAATTTTAAGCCTTTTCTTTACTCTCTTTTCAGCTATTGTATTTTCTCAAGTGATTTAATTTTAATATTTCTCTAACCTGAGCGTAATCTAGGACCTTTTAAAAAAATTATAATTGGTAAGATGTTGCATATTTTCAAAGCTAGTTTGGACATTTGTAGATAGCTCTTTTATAAGCTAATTCAACAAGCCCACATGTTAAGATGTTGTGGTATAGGCCATGGGGAATACAAGGATAAAAGAGACTGTTCCTAATATTAAGGAATTTACCATGTAATAGTAAAGATAAAACATGTATGTAAATTACCATAGCATAAGATAAACTGTGACATATTAAAAGATACTTTGTTTCTAAATATACATATGAGCCCCAATAATAAGAAAAAAATCAGTTATGTAAAATCAACTATATTAAATTGTAAAGCAAAGATTATTCATATGGAAAGCAAGTGGGACACAATTAATTAAGGGTATTATATACTTGCCAATGATAGAATTAGGGAATACACGACACTTTAATAATAGCATGTTACAGTAAGAAAGCTGGTATAAGTCAAATACTAGAAGTCTAATACAAGTTAAGTATTTTAAACATTAATTTGAAAAGTATTTAGAGAAAGTAATTTGTATATGAGTAATTTGTTATATCCCAGTATTCTCTGTAGAACTGTATCTGTAAGCTAATTATGAAGGCGTTTTACTTAACTATGCTTACTAAGCTCAAAGCTATGCCTCTGAATTTGTTGGGGGAATTAGATTAGACTAACTCAGATTTTTAAAGATCTGCAGTTCTCTAATAGCTAATGGATGGCTTGGTATCATCTTCAACTAGGCTCTCCAGGCATGGCCACTAATAGAAAAGAGGACGTGCTGGCATGGTCATGCAGGAGGAGGACTCCACACAGACCCAAAAGAAGGGGTAAGAGCCAATAACGAGTAATTGGAAATTCTTATAGCTGATTGTGCTTGTGTATAAGATAGATATATTCAAGATTATTATATTTCAGAATGTTTGGATTGATTCATTACAACTGCTGTTTTTCTAATACAAAACCGTATGAATTGGCTATGGTTATATGGATGAGATTTTCTCAGGCTTAAAACAAACAAAAGATGTCATGACTGACTAAAAAAAAAACAAAAAAAAAATTAGTTGCCAACCCAAACATTTTAATTCTTTTTTTTTTTCCCCGGCTGTACCTATGGCATGCGGAATTTCCTAGGCCAAGAATTGAACCTGTACCATAGCAGTGTCCCAAGCCATTACAGTGCCAGTGCCAGATCCTTTACCTACTGTGCCAGAAGAAAACGCCTATTTATTTTTTTTATTTTTTAGATATTTATTTTTAAAATATTTTATCAGAGTATAGTTGACTTAGAATGTTGTATTAGTTTCATGTGTACAGTAAAGTGAATCAGTTATACTTATATATGTCCATTCTTTATCAGATTCTTTCCCCATATAGATTATTAAAGAATACTGAGTAGAGTTCCCTGTGTTATACAGTAGGTCCTTCCTGGTTATCTATTTTATTTTATTTATGTTTATTTTTGTTTTTTGGCTGTGCCTGCAGCATTCAGAAGTTCCCGGATCAGGGATCGAATCGAAGTCACAGCTGTGACAACTCCAAATCCTTAACTACTAGGCCACCAGGGGATTCTGGTTATCTATTTTACATATAATAGCGTGTATATGTTAATCCCAGCTCCTTATTTATACTCCCCTGATGTGTCAAACTGGTAACCATAAGTTTTGTTCTCGAAATTTGTGAGTCTGTTTCTCTTTTGAAAATAAGTTCATTTATATCATTTTTTATTGAATTCCACATATAAGTGATAATATGATATATGTCTTTCTCTGCCTGACTTACTTCACTTGGTCTGATAATCTCTAGGTCCATCCATGTTGCTGCAAATGGCATTCCATTCTTTTTTATGGCTGAGTACTATTCTGTTGTATATATACACCATCTTTATCCATTCCTCTGTTGATGGACATTTAGGTTGCTTCCATGTCTTGGCTATTGTAAATAGTGCTGCAATGAACATTGGGGGGCATGTATCTTCAAATTATGGTTTTCCCAGATATATGCCCAGGTGTAGGATTTCTAGATCATATGATAGTTCTATATTTAGTTTTTTAAGGAACTTCCATACTGTTTTCCATTTACAGTCCCACCAGCAGTGTAGGAGGATTCCCTTTTCTCCATACCCTTCTCCAGCATTTTTTGTTTATAGACTTTTTCTTGATGGCCATTCTGACTGCTGTGAAGTAATACCTCATTTTAGTTTTGCATTTCTGTAATATTTAATTTGTGTTGTTAGGCATCTTTTCCTATGCTTTTTGGCTGTCTGTCTTCTTTGAAGGAATGTTTATTTAGATCTTGTGACCATTATTTGATTGGGTTGTTTTTTAGATATAAAGCTACATGAGATATTTGTATATTTGGGATATTAAACCTTGTTGGTCACTTCATTTGCAAAGATTCTCTCCCATTCTGTAGGTTGTCTTTTTGTTTTGTTTATGGTTTCCTTTGCTGTGCAGAGGCTTTTAAGTTTAATTAGATCCCGTTTATTTATTTTTTTGTTTGTTTTTATTATTCTGGGGGGTGAATCCAAAAAGATATTGCGGCGATTTATGTCAAAGTGGGTTCTGACTATGATTTCCTCCTGGTGTTTTATAACATTTTAGTTCTTTATTTAAAATAGCGTTGGATGCAGTTATTTGTTATATAATCTAGCCTTATAAATAGATACATTTAACATTTAACTGTTATAAGTAATATGTGTGTGTTAAGGTTAACATTTTCCCTTCTGTACTCTTAGTTTAGAAATATTCTAGAATGTCCCCTAGCTTCATGGTAAATCCTCCATTTACCTGATCCATTTATTTAATTATCCATATTCTTTATCATTATCATTATACAGACAAGCTAAATAGTAGGGCCACTGAAATCAAAAGATTTAATTGCACTATACTTTCTCTAAGTGAGTGAAACTGTCATTGGAATACTGTTATACAATTCTCCATCTGGTCCTCTTTCTCTAAGCTTGCTTTTATTTTCTTTAACTTCACCCAACCGGTATGTATATGGTATCTCTAAGTAGAAGTGGTATTTGCAGGGTTACTGGCAAGTGGACAAATTTCATGTAAAAGTACTCTTTAAATTATAGAGGGATAAATAAATTTTAGTTATTTTATTTGTGGGAGGTGATTGGTAAGAACCTTTCCAGTGCCTTTCTCACTGTTTCTTGAATTGCCTTTGTAGCTTCTTTCTTTCATTGAACTCAAAACACATCACGTTCATGTTTCACTTATTTTTATATATTCGTATTTGTCATGGTTAGAAACAACAAAGTATAAGATAGTATTTTTAAAAATTAATCCAAATACTGAAATTTGTTTATCCATATATTATTGATATATGGATATGGCATATTTTGGCATGATATTTGCCAGCTTTCAAGATTTTCACCAAGAGCTCTTAAGGATAATTTGTTAAGTAATGCTCTAAACACACCAAAAATATGTTGACTATTTCAGGAAAAGCAGTCACTCTCTTAGACTCAAGCAGAATAAACTTCAAGGTAATTTCTTTATTCTCCAATAAAATAAAACCAAGAAAAAAATCATTGTAAATCTTTTTATTTGGTCTTTTCTTTATCCTTTGTTCTCTACTTATTTGCATTACTTTAATCTCATTAGCTAAAAGGAATCATAGAATAATAGAGCTTGAAGGCCCACCAGAAGAGGCAGTATGGAGTTGTAGTTAAGAACTTGAGCTCTGCTGTGCAGATTTGAATTGTGACTCAATCACTTCTACTAAAATGACCTTGAGCAAGTTAGTAATCTCTGTATGTATCAGTTTCTTCATCTTTGAAATGGGGATGGTAATTATACCAAAGGGAATTTTAATGAGTTAACTCTTCACACCAATGCAAAGCTTTTTAATAGTGCCTGTCACATAGTAAGTGCTCAGTAAATATTAGCTATTACTGTAATGTAAGATTGTTCTAAGTAATATACTATACTATTACCCATTCATTTAAAAAGTATGGAGTTCCCATTGTGGCTAAGCAGGTTAAGAACCTGACATAGTGTCCGTGAGGATATGGGTTCAATCCCTGGCGTCACTCCATGGTTTAAGGATCTGGTATTGCTACAAGCCGTGGTATAGGTCACGTATCTGGCTCAAATCTGGTCTTGCTATGGCTGTGGCATAGGCCTGTAGCTACAGCTCTGATTTGACCCCTAGCCTGAGAACTTCCATATGCTGCAGGTGTGTCCTCCCGCCCCCAGAAAAAAATAAATGCATGAAAAATATGTTATTGAATACCTGCTTTGTGCATAACTCTAACAAGTAACTGGAGATACAATAATGAAGATGACACAAGTCTCTGCTGTTCAGAAATTTAACAGTGTGATGGCAGAACATTTAAACTACCATGTAGAAATTTTATTGCTTTGACAAATTATGGATTTTTTTTAACCTAATAACCGAATGAAATCTTTACCACTTTTCTTTTTAGGGCTGCTCCTATGGCGTATGGAAGTTCCCAGCTAGGAGTCGAATCAGAGCTGCAGCTGCTGACCTATGCCTCAGCCACAGCACTGCCAGATCTGAGTCACATCTGTGACCTACACTGAAGCTTGTGACAGTGCTGGATCTTTAACCCACTGAGCAAGGCCAGGGATAGAACTCACATCCTCGTGGATACTGGTCAGTTTCTTAACCTACTGAGCCACAACAGGAACCACAACAGGAACCCCTACTGTTTTACTTTTTATGCATTTTTACTTGTACGTTCTTAACTGCTAATAAGCATTAATAATGCTGCTCAGAAGGTATTTAAATAATTTGTTTATTTAGTGTGGCTGTAGTAAAGGGATTATTAAAAAAAAAAAAAGAGTGACAGTTTCAATTGTTGGAAGCTCCTGTTTTTAAAATAGGTGAATTAAAGAGTTACTTGTTTTATAACAGAATTTTCCTATTTTTAAAAGATTTTGGAACTTTATGCTGCATTTAAATTTTTTAATGTGCTTCATTTGAAGAAGCATCTGTTAGTAAATTTAGATAATCCTGTGCTCATAATAAAAATCCAGATAATGGAGAACTTAATATAATTACTACTTCCTGGACTTTGCTTGACATACTCTTTTATTAATGTTAAAAACTTATCTTCTTTTTTAGATTCGTTCCTGGTGGGCCACAATGGGAACTCCCAAAACATGTCCTCATTGATTGGATATTGTCATAAGCCAGTAGTATTAACAGAGAGATTAGCACTTACTAGAACAATTAGAGGCTTTTGTGTAAATCTTGATATAATCAAAGAAGTGAAATAGCAACTTAGAGTATTAAAAAGTGGAGGATTGGGCAGATATGGAATAATAAGCCTCCAGGCTTCTTCTTCTTCTTTTTTTTTTTTTTTTTTTTTTTTTTTTTTTGTCTTTTTAGGGCCATAACTGTGGCATACTGGAGATTCCCAGGCTAGGGTTCGAATTGGAGTTGTAGCTGCTGGCCTTCGCCACAGCCACAGCAACACGAGAGCTGAGCTGCATCTGTGACCTGCACCACAGCTCGCGGCAACACCAAATCCTTAACCCACTGAGCAAGGCCAGGGATCAAACTTGCATCCTCATGGATGCTAGTCACATTCGTTTCCCTGAGCCACGACAGGAACTCTGCCTCCAGTCTTCTTAAAATGAGTAGATACACAGAGCAGTGGACAAGAATACCTGAATGACATGGAGAGGCTGTTTTCCAGCTCTGATTTCATCCATCATTAAGCAGCCTTGTGATCTTTATTTAATTTTTCAAATTGACTTTCCTTTGGGATAGAGAATTCATTGTATGGCCAATGTGAATATCACTCAGCTTGGTAGTTTTTTTAAGTTATAAATTATTAAACTGACTGTTAAGTACAAATCCATCTCATAAGTGGCATAAGCCATTTCTCAGGGCCTTTTCACTACCAGATAAGCTCTTCATTGTTTCAAACCAGTAGAGCTTGGGAAACATCTTGAGATGTAGAGAGAATAAGCTAATTGCATAGCTTTTCCAGACAATTAATATATCTTTCCTCCTGTCCATAAACTTACTATACTTTTATCCCTAGTAATGTGGGAAAAGCTTTCCACTTATTGTCTAGATTTTTCCTTTAGAGATCTACTCAAGTTTCTTGTTTTTGACCTAGATTTTATGAAGCCTCTGTTATCCCTAACAGTATTGAAATTTTATTATAATAAAATTATTCCTTTAATTGCAGTTAGTTATCTTTAGCTTGGATTGAAGAGACAGTTCTTTGGACAGTTTGCTTATCCTTGAAATTGTGGGCACTTCCAAATTCTCTGCTAAATTAGTTCTTTAGGAGAAAACGTTCAGCTTATAGCCCACATTTATGTAAAACAGCATCCAAAATTTTTTGATGTATTTGGTATATTTTTCCTTCCTCTCCATAAGTTTTGTCCCCCAAGTAGTTTCCTAAACCAATCCCTTGGTTTAGGAATATTTATTGGAATATTGGTTAGAATATTTATTGCTTTGGAATTTAGGAATGTATTTGAAACCAGAATTCTTATTTAAATTCATTAGCTAAAATTAAAATCATTAGCTAAAGAAAAGGTTGGAGATCCTGTTGTGGTTCAGTGGATGAAGAACCCAACATAGTGTCTGTGAGGATGTGGATTCAATCCCTGGCCTTGCTTGGTGGGTTAAGGATCCAGCATTGCTTCAAGTTGCAGAATAGATAGCAAATGTATGTAGCTGTTGTGGCTGTGGTGTAGGACTGCAGCTGCAGCTCCAGTTCAACCCCTAGCCAGGGAACTTCCATATGCCTCAGGTGCAGCCCTAAAATGAAAAAAAAAAAAAGAAGAAGAAAAGGTGATTGTGCTACCTTTATCAAAAGATCATATTCTTTTTTCTTACTCTTTTCATTTTTCTGTCAAAGCCCACTGGGCTCTGCTTCCACGAAATGAACAGACTTTTGGTGGAAAAAATTGCACCTCTTCGATGCTTGACAACTTTTCTGGTGAGAAATATGAAGTTACTGACTTAAGAAGCAAACATATATTCAGTTTACTAATATACAGTTATTTAATATCTGCAAATTCTACCAGCTGAGCTGTTCCAGATGTGCTTTAATTTTTTTAATTGTCTTTTTTGGAGTTCCCGTAGTGGTGCAGTGGAAACGAATCCAACTAGGGACCATGAAGTTGCGGGTTTGATCCCTGGCCTTATTCAGTGGGTTAAGGATCTGGCATTGCCATGAGCTGTGGCGTAGGTCACAGACGCAGCTCGGATCTCGTGTGGCTGTGGCTGTGGTGTAGGCTGGCAGCTACAACTCCAATTAGACCCCGGGCCTGGGAACCTCCATATGCTGTGGGTGCGGCCCTAAAAAGACAAAAGACAGAAAAAAATAAATAAATTGACCTTTTTGTGCCCTGTCCACATGGTTATTAACTATTGGTATTCACTTATAGCACTTCTGACTATGAGCAATTGCATCTTTCCCTCAGGTCATGCTGTTGAATTGAGTACCGCTGAGTATAAGCAGTATAATTTGTGGCATTCCAGTTATGCCGTATTGGGTCAGGTGCTTCCAGTGTTACTTACGTGTTTGTTTTTGGCCTACCATGCTGTGATTGTGTTGTTTCAGCTCCCTGTGTACAAGTAGACATTTCCTTCATTATGTTTTTACCTGCCCAGCCTCATAACACTTATTAAGCTATATATTATATCAAATAAGTAAATATTTAAAAGTCTGTCAAAAGTTGTGACCTAATGGAGTTCCCTTCGTGGCTCAGTGGTTAACGAATCCGACTAAGAACCATGAGGTTGCGGGTTCAATCCCTGGCCTTGCTCAGTGGGTTGAGGATCCGGTGTTGCCGTGAGCTGTGGTGTAGGTTGCAGATGCGGCTCAGATCCCACGTTGCTGTGGCTGTGGCGTAGGCCGGCGGCTACAGCTCCTGTTAGACCCCTAGCCTGGGAACCTCCATATGCCGCGGGTGTGGCCCTAGATAAAAGGCAAAAAGACAAAACAAAAAAAGTTGTGACCTAATAAATCAAGCATTTAGGTACTCCTCTTAGGATTTGTCCTCTTATGTTTAAGAATAGTTTAATTGATTTATTAATTGAATAAATGTTTATTGAGTATTATTTCTAGTATCAATTAAGTTTGGCCCTTGCTATTTTATTTTTGTCCAGCTTGTTTTTTACTTACTTTCATCTCTTCTTTGACAGCTGTTTGATGTCTCTAAACTTTTTCTTCCAGACTCTTTTCTAGGGGAACAAAAGTACAGTACAACTTTGTTACCGTTCAAAAATCTTAGTGAGCCAATTCGAATTCCTTCTTTTGTACCCTTGTGTTTTCATTCTGAAACTAATTGCTTTCCTTTATTATAGTTATCTAATTCAAACGTATAGTTGAGATCTTTTTAAAAACTTTTATTCCTCATACCAACTTAGTACTAGTTTTACATTGTAATGGGGCTTAAAATATAAGTATTGTGTTTTGAATTTGAAGCTCTCTGGCTATAGCAAGAAGGCCACGTTGTATATGTTAGCCCAGGAGGAAGTAGATCACTTCACACTTTTACAATTCTTTTAATGATATTTCTGTAGTATTCATTTTAGAGAACTTTTTTGGTCATGATATAGTCATCACAGTTCTGGTTTTAAAATAAGTTCTATTTACTGTGAAAATCATAAACAGAAAAGTTGAAGAATTTCATAAAAATTCATATTTTCTGTTTATGTGTAAGTGAGGCTTAAAAGATAAACTGTTGTGATATCTATCAACTGTTGGTTACTTCAGGAATTTTGACCTTGAGAATGAACTTCTTTTCTTAAATCATTGGGGTTTTTGTCTATACTGTAATATAGAACACACTCCTTAAATGGTGTGTTTTCAGATAATTCAATTTCTTGTAATCCTCCCTGTTTCCTACATTTCTCACCTTTCTTTAAGAATGTGACCTTAAAATGGTATATATGCTATTTGTGTTGCTCAGTTTGAAATGAAAAGATTAGTTTATGTGAAGATGATGTCTGATTTAGTCTCAAGCTGTGACTAGTCTCTTTTCAGTTTTAGATAACTCTTTTGTCTTTCAGGATTACCATTGGGTGTCCAGTATGAATTAACTGGTGATTTTAAAAGGTGGCATATTGTCTTTTAGGATCTGTATTGAGACCTTCAATTTTATTTTACTTTTGTGCAACAGGAATAAGTTGGTTTAAAATACTTTAAAAATATGCCTCAGCCTCTGAAATGTCTCTTTGATTTGGATTCTACATTTTAAAAAAGACATTATTTTTCAAACTTTGTAGTTTATCTAAACTATAACTAAAGTCATGTACTTTACAGCCTAATGGTTCATAATGCATGATTACACAACTTCAGAACCCATTTTGTTAAATGAAGTGGTGACATTTTATGCACTATTAAGCCAACTAGAATAATTTTCTTGCTCTTAGCCATAACTTCTCTTGTGTCCTTATTGAACAAATTTTGGGGTGTGTTGTAGAAGGTTTTTGACAGGAGAGAGTGTTTCTAAAGATACGTGGAAACAGAGTCTTTTTGCCATTATTCTATCAAAAAAATAAGAAACTTGGAAATTGGAAAGTGGTTGAAATGTCCCAGTTTGTGTTATAATGCATTAACTTGTATTTATTTAGTAATAGTTCAATTGGAAAAGTGAATTTTAAAATTACAGCTTTAATCTCTTTTTAAAAATGCCCTCCTAGTTATGAGACCGCATATGTGTATATAAAATAAAGCATTAAGAATTATACTTTCAGCATTTCCTATTTTTGCCATCCTGTGTATTTAAAGCAGCTCAGGAATGTAGTCCTTTTCCAATACAATATGAACAGTTTTATTTCTGTTAGTCTTTACTAATAAACTGAATAAAAGAGACTAGAAAAAATAGTCTGCTGAGACTTGGGTAGAATGACTATAATATAAAAACTACCCTGTCTGATATGTTGTCCTGGGTTTCTTATATGTTTACAATTCTCCCATATTCTTTGTTGTGCAAATTTGCTTGAAGTTGGGTAACCTTTTCCCTTCAAAATGAATTAATTTTTTTCTTATATGTGAACCACAGAAAACAGAAAGCAAAAAAGAAGAATATAAAAAATCATCAATGATTCCATCTACTTACACAGCTACTGGTATTAACACTTTGGGGGTACTGCTTTCCAGATTCATTTGTATGCACGTGTAAGGTCATACGTTCATATCTTTTTTTCCGTGAAAAATAAGTTTTCTACTGGATTTTTTCACTTAACATGTTTCTGTGTCACTGCATATGTTTCTGAATGGCTATATTTTGCTACATGCTTTCACTGTAACTTGTTTACATGATTTTCCATTGTTGACCATTTAGGCTATACCAAATTTGTTCCCTTTTTTCATATTAAAACAGCGTGAAAATAAACATCCTTATTGGAAAATTTTTCATCCCTTTAATCAAAATATTTGTTGAGTACTTACTGTGTGTCAGCTATTGTATTTGGTATTGGGTTATAACAGTGAGCACAAAAGTTAGTACTCACGTGGAATTTAAATTCTAACAGAAGAGCAGCTGTTAATCAGATAATCACATTGTTGTATACGTAGTTTATAACTGAAGTAGATACTCTGAAAGAAAGGAATACTGTCCTCTGAGAGAATACAGCCAAGGATCCTGACTTGGGTTAGGGAAAAAAACCTCATTGAGGAAGTGCTGCTTGAGCTGGCAGTTAACTAATTGGAAGAAGTTGGGGGCAGGCTGGCATTGCAGAGAACGAGAGAGATTATTGCAGGCAGAGTGAATGGTATTGTGCATAGGCCCCGTGGCAGGAGGGATTATAATCTATTTGAGGAGCTAAAAGAAGGGCAGTGTGGCATGAACACTGAAAGTAGTATTATAAGACATGACTAGAGAGGTAGTTAGGGCCCAGGCCAAGCAGAGAGCCTCATAAGCCATGATACAGACTTTGATCTTTATCTTAAGAATGATAGGATGCCATTGAAGGGTTTTAAACTAAGAGTGATATCTGATTGCAGGTTGAATTAATTGGACAGGGAGCAGAGTGGATGCAGGAAGATCAGTTAGGAGATTGTTGCAGTGGTTTATATGAGAAATGGTGTTAGCTTGGATTACGTTTGTGGTGGAAATAGAAAGAAGTAGATGGATACAAGCGATTCTTAGTAATATTGATTCAACTTAGAGAATATTCACATTTTTTTAAAGCATGAGTTTCCAGAAGTGGAATGCTTGACATAAAGGGCAGGATTATTTTAAAAGATTATGGCAGATACCAAATTGCTTTGCAGAAAGATTTAGTATGCTCTCTCATTAGTAGTGTTTTAGAGTGCTTGTTTCCATACACCTTCACCAGCAATGAGCATTAACTGCTTTTTTTTCTTTTTTAAGACCTTTTCCAAAAATATTGAGCAGATAGTAGTTTGGCGCTCTCCCTCTCTCTCTCTCTCTCTCTCTCTCTCTCTCTCTCTCTCTCTCTCTACACACACACACACACACGCACACACACATGTATGTATATATATATATGTATATTTTTATTTTGGCTTTAGAAGGTATAGTTTTGATTCTTAATATTCTGTTTCTAAAAGCTGAAACTAAAAAAAAGATTTAGTGGGAATGTTGCCTTAGGAAGCTGGGAAAAAGGCAAATATACAGTAAATTTAAGTCGATTAAGTATGACTGGAAAATTATGTTTTTGTAACTCTGTTCTATCATGAGTTTGGACTTACGGTTCCTAAATATTTTACATAAACATACTAATAAAGAGCGTATAAAGCATATAAAGATTTTGACCACAAAGATAGAAATATGGAACTGTTTCTTAAAATTTTATATACTACTTTGATAGCTTAATAGATAAGAAATAAATGTATAGTATGTGTCCCCTTGCCCTCACTGGATAACTTCTTGGCAATATGAGGATGGCTGTAGCTGAAAGTAAGAAATTAAGAGAAATAAGTAGCTTTTTTTTTTTTTGCATTATAGCTGGTTTACAGATTTCTGTCAGATTTTCCAACTGCACCGCGTGGTGACCCGATTACATGTACATATATGGATTTGTCACATGTAATTAGATATAGTTCCCCGTGCAATACAGTTGGAGCTCCTTGCTATTCCATCATTAAAGCAGTAGTTATCCCCATTCCCTCCCACCCCTCCCCCAAAGTAGCTTTTAAAAATCAATTGAAATAGTTTTTCTCCAAAATAGTTTATTTAAAAGGTATTGACCTTAGATTCAGAATAAAAGGTATGTTTATAATGTTTTCATATTTTACTCAAGTATTTACATAATTCTACATTATTGAAATATAGTTATATTTGAAATGACATTTTACTCACTGCTTTGTTTTCTCTCTTTCAACAGTTAAAAGATGTTGATACTTGGAAAATCATAAAAGCAATGCTCTCTTACGTGTGGCCCAAAGACAGGCCAGATCTGCGAGCTAGGGTTGCCATTTCCTTGGGATTTTTGGGTGGAGCAAAGGTAAGAATAAGAGAAATTATTTATTATTCATTGCTATAACTAGGAAATACTATAATATTTTCTAGTAATGAAATTTAGGGATATAAATCACTTTTGGGGGAGTATTGTCCACATTCAGGACCTTCACTTAATGTAACTCTCCTTTGTAGTCAGCAGAAATTATATGTAATGTCTGATATGACTTATAACAGCTTCAACTTAATGGAGTTCGCTCCTGAAACCAGTGTAAGATAAAGATCATTGATTGTAACATGGCATAAGGAACTTTATAAAAGAAGCTCTTCAGAGTCTTGATGGCTCTTATTTAATACATATTTCTGGTAGACTTGGTTCTCAGTTCCCAGTAAATTAAAAAGAGGATGAAGACATTTCGTAGCTGTAGGAGGCAAACAAGAGTGTGACATGAAGAGGAAAAAAAAAATCCATCCACCAAAACTTAAAGGCCACAAAAACTGGGCATTTTGGTACCATTCAGTTTAGGGGCCCCCTTACAGCTTAGCAGCCTCTTCAGTTTATCACTGTACTATAACAAATTTTAATAAAGCAAAGTTATGATGATGATTCAAAAAAAAAACCCTTGCAATTCAGATTTTAAAGTCAGTAAAGTTGATGGAGGATAATGTGAGAAAAAGAATGTGTGTCTGTGTGTCTGTAATATATATATACATACACATATATACGTATATATGTCTGTGTGTATATACATACATATGACTGTGTCACCTTGCTGTATAAGCAGAAATTGACAAAACATTGTAAATCAACTATAATTAAAGAAAATTTTAAGAACAGACAATGACTCACAGACTTTGGAAAACCTTTGGTTTTTCAAACAAGACAATCTGGGGGGTGGGGGGATGCACTGAGGGTTTGGGACGCAAATGCTATCAAATTGACTTGTGATAATTTTTGTACACCTATAATTGTAATAAAGTTCATTAAGAAAAAAATTTTTAAAAATAAAGCCAGTAAAGTCTATTATCTTTATGTATAGTATGTAGTCATTAGTACATATTATAGTCTCAAGTCAGGCTTTCTGAGCTCCGCTACTTACTAACCTTGTAACCTTGGGCAAATTGCTTAGTCTCCATGCCTTGGTTTCCCAATTTGTAAAATAAGGTAAAATAAGGTTGCTATAAGAATTAAATTAACATATGAAAGACTTAGAACAGTACCTGACACATAGTAAAACATAATATATGTGTTAAAAATAAGTTTGGAGTTCCTCTGTGGCTCTGGGTTAAGGACCCAGCCTTGTCACTTCAGTGGCTTGGGTCACTGCTGTGACCCAGGTTTGATCCCTGGCCCAGGAACTTCTGCATGCCACAGACATGGCCTAAATAAATAAATAAATACATAAAACATTTGGATTTCCATCAGAAATGTGGTTTAAAAAAATTTGCTCAGAAGTATCAATGAGGTGTTCTCATGTGGCATTAGTGGGTTAAGAATCTGGCACTGTCAGTGTATCAGCTTGGATCACTGATGTGACGCAGGTTTAATCCCTGCCCTGGGAACTTCCACATGCTGCAGACACCACCAAAGAAAAAAAGTATAAGTGAGATTTGGTTATAATTTGTTTATCACTCTTCTATGTAAGGGTTAATATATTTTATTTATTTATTTATTTATTTATTTATTTATTTATTTATTTATTTATCTTTTTAGGGCCGCATCCGTGGCATATGGAAGTTCCCTAGCTCCAAGCTGGGGGTCAAATCAGAGCTGCAGCTGCCAGCCTAGACTACAGCTCATGGCAGTGCCGGATCCTTAACCCACTGAGCAAGGCCAGGGATCGAACCTGTGTCCTTGTGCATACTAGTCGGATTTGGCATATTAGCCACAACGAGAACTCCAGTATGTTGTTTTAGAACCCACGTTTTATCACTTATTTCTTCTCTTATCTCCTGTGTGTTCCCTTTTATTTACTCATTCTTTACCCTAAAATTATTTACTGATAACTTGTCATACAGGTATTGTTCTTGGTCCTGCAATGTATTATGTAACTAAAGCACATTTGTTCTCTCAAATTATACAGGATAAGACAAGTTTTACTTTATTGCCATAAGGTAATATAGATCATAAATAATCTAAAAGAAGTGCCATTCAAGTATTGGGAAATTTCAAAGAAAAGAACTGCCAAGATGGGGAGTCTGGAAAGGTTTCACAGAGGAGGTAATGTCTGAGATAGGCCTGGAATGATGAGTAGGTTTATTAAAGGTATAGGAATGACATGAATAAGATGAGAGAGAGCATATAGTATGTGTAGAGAAGTGAGCAGTCCAGCTTTGCTCCAATGAGGAGATTGTTTCAGAGGAATTAGAAATAACCTTAGAAAGATAAATACAACTCTTAATGTGAAATACCTTAACTGTAAAATAATTATTTAATATTGTTGGAAGTAGGAACCTCTAATTTGAGTAGAAGAGTAATTGATAAGGTTAGAGCTCTGCTTTAGGGAATTAATCTGACTCTGTTGTATAACTTGATTTAGGCTGATAAGGGACCTAAAGCAGAGATACCATTCATTTTCTTTTTTTATTACTTAATAAATTTTATTACATTTATAGGTGTACAACAATCATCACAACCAAATTTTATAGCATTTCCATCCCAAACCCTCAGTGCAACCCCCCACACCACAACTTCTCATTTGGAAACCATAAGTTTTTCAAAGTCTGTGAGTCATTATCTGTTCTGCAAAGAAGTTCATTGTGTTCTTTTTTTAGATTCCACATGTAGGTGATAGTATTTGATGTTGGTGTCTCATTGTCTGACTGACTTCACTTAGTATGATAATTTCTAAGCCCATCCATGTTGCTGCAAATGCCATTATTTCTTTCCTTTTAATGGCTGAGTAATATTCCATTGTGTATATGTGCCACATCTTCTTTATCCACTCCTCTATCGATGGACATTTAGGTTGTTCCCACGTCTTGGCTATTGAATAGAGTGCTGCAGTGAGGATAGGAATACATGTGTCTTTTCGAGTCATGGTTTTCTCTGAATAGATGCCCGGGAGTGGGATTACTGGATCAAATGTTAATTCTATTTTTAGTTTTCTGAGGAATCTCCATACTGTTTTCCCCAGTGGTTGCACCAATTTACTTTCTCACCAACAGTGTAATAGGGATCCTTTTATTACACACCCTCTCCAGCACTTATTGTTTGTAGACTTTTTGATGACGGCCATTCTGGCCGGTGTAAGGTGGTACCTCCTAGTAGTTTTGATTTGCATTTCTCTAATGACGATTGATTTTGAACATCTTTTCATGTGTTTTTTGGCCATCTGTATGTCTTCTTTGGAGAATTGTCTGTTTAGATCTTCTGCCCATTTTTGGATGGGGTTGTTTGCTTTTGTGATATTGAGCTGTAGGAGGTGTTTATAAATTTTGGAGATTAATCCCTTGTCAGTTGATTCATTTGCAGATATTTTCTCCCATTCCGTGGGCTTTCTTTTCTTTTTGTTTGGGGTTTCCTTTGCTGTGCAGAAACTTTTAAGTTTAAGTCCCATTTGTTTATTTTTCTTTTTATTGTCATTACTCTAACAGGTGGATCTGAGAAGATGTTGCTGTTGTTTATGTCAGAGAGTGTTTGGCCTACTTTTTCCTCTAAGAGTTTTATAGTATCTGGTCTTATATTTAGGTCTTTAATCCATTTTGAGTTTATTTTTGTGTTATGGTGTTAGGAAGTGTTCTAATTTCATTCTTTTACATGTGACTGTCCAGTTTTCCCAGCACCACTTATTGAGCAGGCTGTCTTTTCTCCACTGTGTATTCTTGCCTCCTTTGTCATAGATTAGTTGACTATAGGTGTGTGGGTTTAATTCTGGGCTTTCTATCCTGTTCCACTGATCTATATTTCTGTCTTTGTGCCAGTACCATACAGTTTTGATGACTGTAGTTTTGTAGTATAGTCTGAAGACCAGGAACCTGATTCCTCCAGCTCCATTTTCCTTTTTCAAGATGGTTTTGGCTATTCTGGGTCTTTTGTGATTCAAAACAAATTTTTAAATATTTTGTTATAGTTCTTTGAAAAATGTCCTTGGTAATTTGATAGGGATTGCCTGAATCTGTAGATTGCCTTGGGTAGTATAGTCATTTTGATAATACTGACTCTTCTAATCCAAGAGCATGGTATGTCTTTCCATCTGTTTGTGTCATCCTTGACTTCTTTCATCAGCCTCTTATTGTTTTCAGAGTACAGGTCTTTTTTCTCTTTAGGTAGGTTTATTCCTAAGTATTTGATTCTTTTTGATGTGATGGTAAAGGGGATTGCTTCCCTAATTTCTCTTTCTGATCTTTCGTTGTTAGTATATAGAAATGCAGTTGATTTCTGTGTATTAATTTTGTATCCTGCGACTTTGCCAAATTCATTGATGAGCTCTAACAGTTTTCTGGTAGAGTCTTTAGGATTCTCTAGGTAATAGTATTATGTCATCTGCAAATAGTGATGGTTTTACTTGTTCCTCTCCAATTTGGATTCCTTTTACTTCTCTGATTGCTGTGGCTAGGACTTCCAAAACTATGTTGAATAGCAGTGGCGAGAGTGGACCCCCTTGTCTTGTTCCTGATCTCAGCAGGAATTCTTTCAGCTTTTCACCATTGAGAATGATGTTAGCTCTGGGTTTGTCATATATGGGCTTTATTATGTTGAGGTAAGTTCCTCCTATGTCCCCTTTCTGAAGGGTTTTTATCAGAAATGGGTGTTGGATTTTGTCAAAGGCTTTCTCTGCATTTATTGAGAGGATCATATGATTTTTATTCTTAAGTTTGTTAATGTGGTGTATCACACTAATTGATTTGTGGATACTGAAGAATCCTTGCATCCCTGGGATAAATCCCACTTCATCATGATGTACAATGCTTTTAATGTATTGTTGGATTTGGTTTGCTAGTATTTTGTTGAGGATTTTTGCATCTGTGTTCATCAGTGAAATTGGCCTGTAATTTTCTTTTTTTTGTGTGTGTGTGGTTTCTTTGTCTGGTTTTGGTGGGATACCAATCATTTTCATTTCATGCATTCATTTGGCAAATATTTACCACCCAGTTATGAAGCTAATGTAATAGTCTAGATTAGAAGTAATAGTGGTTTGTACTAGAGTGGATGGTAGAAATGGAAATATGGAGAGAAGAGATTCCAGAGACAACTGTGAAGTAAGGGAGGTTGAATCAGTAAGACTTAGCAATGAGTGGGATATTAGAAGTAAAAAAGGAATAGGATTCAGTGATGATGCCAAGGATGATATATTGATAATGCCTTTAACAGAAGTAGGTAGTAAGTTGGCAAGTCTTATTTGGGAAGATGAAAATTTTGATTTTGGGCATGTTAAGTATGAGGTGCTAGTGGAATTTTAAGACAGATATTCAGCTTGTAATACAAAATTCAAGACAAGCTCAGAAAGGAGCCCAGGACTAGAGAGGTGGTAGTTGAAACAATGCCAGTTAGTGAGTTCATCAAGGAAAAGAACAGAAATAGATGACAACTACAGATATAACTTGTGATAAATGTATAAGAAAGTGAACAGTAGTGGAAAATAAGGAAGGCATGTTTAGAGAGTAAAACCAAAGTAATTCAGTCAGACTCCATCCATTTTCTTGTCTCTTTTCTCCATCTATAGTACTCTCCCAGTGAACTTACCTGGGAGAGAATTCAAATGAAGATTCTGAGCAACAGACCAAGAATCCATACTTTATTCTATTTGTTATGCCAAAAAGAGAGAACTGTATTCCAAATTTAATTTTGGTGGCTAATGTTGAAAAACTTATAGCTCATATTCATTTTTGACACAGTATCAGTTGCTGAATTGTCTTTTACATACAAATTACTTAATGATAAAGATTACACTGAGCTCCTGTGCAAGACAGAATTAGCAAATTGGCCTTTATTCCTTTATGTGAATGTAAGTACCTTGCTGACAAGTTAAAGGCAGATTGTTTTCTGGACTTTCTTTTGAAGTGAAGAGAACAGGTTAGAAAATGACTAAGCTAGTCTAAGGGAGGGGTCTTAATAACATTTGTATTAGACTTTATTTTTAGAGTGTATCTCAGTCTTTCAAAATACAGGTTTCTGTTGCTTGGCGACAGGTCATTATCAAATATGAAATCCAGATCAAGCTTACTTCTTTAAGGACTGAAATATCTTCAGAAGACTGATATTTGATTCTTCTGTCAACAAATACCAAGCACTCATAGAATGGAAAATGTTGTACTAATCTCATATAAATTGATTATAAGTAGTAAGAAATGAATATAGAAAAATCAGTCCTCAAAAACTGTTTAATTTCTTTTTTCAGTTTTTAAAGTTTTAATGAAATATAGTTGATACACAATGTTGTGATAATTTCTGCTGTACAACAGAGTGATTCAGTTATACGTATTTATTCTTTCTCAGATTCTCTTCCTATATAGATTATCATAGAATATTGGATAGAGTTCCCTGTGCTATGTTTTATTTATTTATTTATTTATTTATTTGGCTGTACCCGTGACATGCAGAAGTCCCTGGGCCAGGGATCAAATCCTAGCGCAGCTGTGGCAACACCAGATCCTTAACTCTCTGTGCTTGGCTGGAGTTCAAACTGGTGCTGCTACAGAGACAAACCAGATCATTAACTGACTGTGCCACAGTAGGAACTCCTTCCCTGTGCTATGTTTGATTTCTTTTGCATCGGGAAAAGAAAGAAATTGCCAGATTTTATGATGAGTGCCTGCTCATACTTTCAGAGCATATATATTAAAATATTCCTTTTTTAAGGAAGATAAAAAGTAGATCATAAGAGTAACTTAAGTATTGTAGAGCATAGTAGTAGCATTTAGCCATTATTATCACAGTTTTCCCAGCTTCTGTACTGGCCTCAGTTTAAAAGTAATCACTCTCCCAGATCTTTAGAACCTACTCATTGTTTATTTTTGGGTAATATTGCAGGTGTGATTTATCATTGGTTTGCATTAGATGGATTATTAGCCTTTTGATTGCTTGGTTTCCTATGTTTTCTTCAACCTAATTGCAAGTTTTGGTGTATCAACACTTTGGACCAGTCTATGCCCCCTTATACTCAGGTCTTCCTACCTCTTACTTCTTACCTCCTCCATATTTAGGGCAGGGTTCGGGACCTTCCCGTCTCTAAATGGATGCCACCCAGCCTTCTGAGCAGGGTGGTAGTCTCCTAACGAGGCCTGAGGCATCCATGAAGGAGAAGGAAGATAGAAATGTTAAGTGAGAAGAAGAAAAAGGGAGGGGGATTTCAAGCTTAAAATATGGGACCACAGCATATCTGTTCGCTTATTTGCTTTTTAATGCTCTTCTTGATTTTGAGGGTCTTAAGGTTATCATCACCCCAACAAAGATTTTTAAGACAAATTATTATATAGAGATACCTTGCAGCCCAGAAGAGGCCAAAAGGATGGAATGGTATTTCTTCTGAGTTAAAGTAATTCTATTTTAATATGTTAGAGTTCTGTGTGAGGTATATTTTAGGTATTCTGTTGCCAAGAGAGACACAGAGACAGAGAGAACACTATTTGTTTTCATTCCTTAAATCCCTACGAATTGTATGCAGTACCTTTTCTATCAAACATGTATATCATATTGTATCATTAATCTGGGGATTTCGAGATCTTCTAAAGGTTTTAAAAAATTTAATCTTTCTATTAGTATATTACATTAATATGTAATATAAAGATTTAAGGAAAATATAAAACATTTACTGAACTCATCAAAGAATAAATGTTTTAATATTATAAAAAAGTTTGCTTGTATTCTCTAACCACTGTCATCTTTTTTTGTTTGTTTGTTTTGTCTTTTTGCCTTTATCTAAAGCCGCACCCATGGCATATGGAGGTTCCCAGGCTAGGGGTCTAACAGGAGCAGTAGCTGCCGGCCTTCACCACAGCCACAGCAACGTGGGATCCGAGCCACGTCTGCAACCTACACCACAGCTCACGGCAATGCCGAATCCTTAACCCACTGAGCAAGGCCAGGAATCGAACCCACAACCTTATGGTTCTCAGTAGGATTCGTTAACCACTGAGCCACGAAGGGAGCTCCGAACCACCATCATCTTGAGAACAACTTAGTTGGCAGAGAAATTGAGGGCACAGAAAATTAAAGCACAAAAAGACATTCTCAATAATCTATTAAAAATGAAAATAAGCTATATTTAAAATTATAAAATAATTTCAAGGGAAAATGTGATTTATAAATATGTTATCAATACCTCAGTTCTTTAAGAGTGCATGTACCATATAAAGTAATGGATAATATATGTATTAGTCCATCTGGACTGCAACAGGAAAATGCCATGAACTGATTAGTTCATAGATTGCTGTCTTTGTTGTAACTTCATATAATGTAATGGGGAGAAGGGTCTGTGGGCATTCTTATAAGGGCACTAATCTCATTAATGAGGGCAGAGCCCTCATGACCTAGTTACCTCCTGAAAGCCCTGCCTTCATCCTGGGGATTAGAATTCAACATATGAATTGGTGGAAGGGGCAGACATTCAGACCACAGCAATATGTGGTTAACAAACACTTGTCGAGTGACTGTTAGGTACAAGGTGTACTGTACTTAGGCTGCTGAGAATACAAAAATGAATAAAATGTGGGCTTTGCCTTCCTGGAGTTGCTATGTACTGAACGAGAAAAATATACAAGCAATGATAAAATATAAATAACAAACACCCAAAGAAAATCACAGATGAAGCTGTATGGGAGTTCCACCAACTAGGCATTTAGGGAAGGCTTCACCCAGGAGCTACAGTTTTCCAGTAACTACTATCTTGACATTTGTAACTTCTGAAGATTTCCACACCTTTTGCTTAACTTCGATACTTTAAAATCTTCTGAAAAACATTTTTAAAATAAAATAATGCTCCTTGAAGCCTTTACTTAGGTTGAGAAGTATGATTTCTATACTAGCGTATTTTTTAATTAAAAGATTTTATATTTTAGAGAATTTTAGGCTTCCAAAAAAATTGAGCAGTAAGTACAGAGTTCCTATATATCCCTCCTCAAAAAAATACTTCACTAAATTCTTCTGTTATTAACATCTTGCATTAGTGTAGTACATTTGTTACAGTTGATGAACCAATTATAAAATAAGTACATTATTTTTATTAATTAAGTTCATAGTTTACATTAGGAGTTACTCTTTGTGTTGTGGTTATATGGATTTGGGGAAATGCATAATGTCATATATCTATCATTGAAGTATCATAGAGAATAGTTTCACTGCCCTAAAAATCCCATATGTTCTACCTATTCATTTCTCTCTCCAGCCTCCTGAATCCCTGATAACCAGTGATCATTTTGCTGTCTCTTTCATTTTACCTTCTCCAGAATGTCATATACTTGGAATCATATGGAAAATAACCCTTTCAGATTGGCTTCTTTTGCTTGGGAATATGCATTTCAGAGTCATTTATGGCCTTTTTTTAAATTTGATAGTCTATTTCTTTTTATTGCTGAAAAATATTTCATTGTATAGAGGTCTCATAGTGTGTTTATCCATTTGTTCTTTGAAAGATACCTTGGTTGCTTCTAGATTTCAGCAATTATATAAATAAAGCTACAATAAATTGTGTAGGATTTTGTGTGACATAAGTTTTCAGCTCATTTGGGTAATTACAAAGGATTGCAACTGTAAGATTGTTTAGTTTTGTGAAAAACTGCTGAACGGTCTTACAAAGTGGCTGTGCCATTCTGCATTCTCACTAGCAATGACTGAAAGTTTCTGTTATGTATCTTTGTCACCCGTTTTAATAAGTGCATAATGGTATCTCGTTTTGGTCTGATTTGAAATTGCCTAAGGACATGTGACATTGAGCATATTTTCATATGTTTATTGGCCATCTATATATCCTCCTTGGTGGGATATATGTCAGATCTTTTGCCCATATTTTTTTATTTGGGTTGTTCATTATCTTATTGTTGAATTTTAAGATTTCTTTGTATTTTGGATTCCAGTTCTTTATCCGATGGATGTTTTGCAGATGTTTTCACTCAGTTTGTGGCTTCTATTTTCCTTCTCTTTACAGTGCCTTTCATGGAACAGAAGTTTTAAATTTTAATGAAGTCTAACATCAGTGTTTCATGGATTGTGCCTTGAGTGTTGTATCTAAAGTCAATGGCAAACCAAACGTCACCTA
The DNA here is from genome assembly GCA_004024745.2 of Catagonus wagneri. Taxonomy (NCBI): domain Eukaryota; kingdom Metazoa; phylum Chordata; class Mammalia; order Artiodactyla; family Tayassuidae; genus Catagonus; species Catagonus wagneri. The sequence goes on from PVHT020000026.1 coordinate 4,954,249, forward strand.
GTTTTTCCTTTCTATTATCTTCTAGAAGTTAGAGCTTTGTGCTTTACATTTAGGTCTCTAATCAATTTGGAGATAACTTTTATGGAAGGTATAAGCAAGGTCATTGTTTAGATTCTCTCTTAATTTTCTTTTTCTCTCTCATTTTTCTTTCTTCCTTTCTCTTCCTTCTTCCCTTCCTTTCTTCTTCCTTTCTTTTCTTTCTTTTCCTTCTTTTCCTTTTCTTTCCTTTCCTTCCTTCCCTCCTACCTTCCTTCCCGTCAGTCCTTCCTTCTTCCTGCCTTCCTGCCTTCCTTCCTTCCTTTCACAGTCAGTTGTTTCAGCACCATTTTCTGAAAGACTATCCTTTCCCCACTGAGTTGTCTTTGCTCCTTTGTCAGATTTCAGTTAACTATATTTGTGTGTATTTGTCTATTTCTAGTTTGTTTCATTGATCTATTTATACTTTTTTAAATGATTTTTATTTTTTGCATTATAGTTGGTTTACAGTGTTATGTCAATTTTCTGCTGTACAGCAAAGTGAACCAGGCACACATACATACATACATTCTTTTTCTCACATTCCTCCATCATGCTCCATCATAAGTGACTAGATATAGTTCCCAGTGCTATGCAGCAGGATCTCATTGCTTAGTTTGCAATAGTTTGAATCTATTAATCCCAAACTCCCAGTCCATCCTACTCCCTCCCCCTCCTCTTTGGCAACCACAAATCTGTTCTCCAAGTCCATGAATTTCTTTTGTGTGGAAAGGTTCATTTGTTCCATATATTAGATTCCAGATATAAATGATGTCATATAGTATTTGTCTTTCTCTTTCTGACTTACTTCACTTAGTATGAGAATCTGTAATTCAATCCATGTTGCTGCAAATGGCATTATTTCGTTGTTTTTTATGGCTGAGTAGTATTCCATTGTGTATATATACCATATCTTCTTAATCCATTCATCCGTTGATGGCCATTTAGGTTGTTTCTGTATCTTTGACTATTGTGAACAGTGCTGCAATGAACATACAGGTGCATGTATCTTTTTCAAGGAAAGTTTTATCCAGATATATGCCCAAGAGTGGGATTTCTGGGTCGTATGGTAGTTTTATATTTGATTTTCTGAGGTACCTCCGTGCTTTTTCCCATAGTGGTTGTACCAATTTACATTCCCACTAACAGTGTAGGAGGGTACCCTTTTCTCCACACCCTGTCCAGCATTTCTAACTTGTAGACTTGTTGATGATGGCCATTCTGAGAGGTGTGAGGTGGTACCTCATAGTAGTTTTGATTTGTACTTTTCTAATAATCAGTGGTGTTGAGCATTTTTTCATGTGCGTGTTGGCCATCTGTATATCTTCTTCGGAAAAATGTCTATTCAGGTCTTTTGCTCATTTTTCAATTGGGTTGTTGGTTTTTTTGCTATTGAGTTGTATAAGTTGTTTATATATTTTAGAGATTAAGCCCTTGTCAGTTGCATCTTTTGAAACTGTTTTCTCCCATTCCATGTACTGTAATTTTTTTTTTATATACTTTCCTTCGCTATCCTAAAGGTTGTCAGTTTAATTAGGTCCCATTGGTTTTCAGAGAATGTTTTGCCTATACTGTCTTCTAGGGGTTTTAAGGTATTTTGTCTCTCATTTAAGTCTTTAAGCCATTTTGAGTTTATTTTTGTGAATGGTGTGAGGGTGTGTTCCAATTTCATTGATTTACATGTGGCTGTCCAGGTTTCTCAGCACCACTTGCTGAAGATACTGTCTTTTTTCCATTTTATATTCTTGCTTCCTTTGTTGAAGATGTATTGACCATAGGTGTCTGGGTTTAATTCTGTCCCATTGGCCTGTATGTCTATTTTGGTAGCAGTACCACACTGTCTTGATTACTGTGGCTCTGTAATATTGCCTGAGGTTTGGGAGAGTTATGCCTCCTGCTTGGTTTTTGTTCCTTAGGATTGCTTTGGCAATTCTCGGCCTTTTATGATTCCATGTAAATTTTTGGATTGTTTGTTGTAGTATCTTTCTGTTTCTTTGCATCCTCTTTAATTTCCTTGATTAATGTTTTATAGTTCTTAGTGTATAAGTCTTTCACCTCCTTGGTCAGTGTATTCCTAGGTATTTAATTTTTAGGGGGTGCAATTTTAAAAGATATTGTTTTTTTGTATTCCTCTTCTAATATTTCATTTTTAGTATACAGTGATGCGACTGATTTCTGAATGTTAATCTTATATTCTGCTACTTTGCTGAATTCCTTGATCAGTTCGAGTAGTTTTTGTGTGGAATCCTTAGGGTTTTCTATATATATAGTATCATATCATCTGCATACAGTGACAATTTTACCTCTTCTCTTCCAATTTGGGTAGCTTTTATTTCTTTTGTTTGCCTGATTGCTGTGACTAGCACTTCCAATACTATGTTGGATAAAAGTGGTGAGAGTGGCCATCCTTGTCTTGTTTCAGATATTAATGGGAAGGTTTTCAGCTTTTCTCCATTGAGTATTATATTTGCTGTTGGTTTGTCATAAATGGCTTTTATTATGTTAAGGTATTTTCCCTCTAAACCCACTTTGGTGAGAGTTTTAATCGTGAATGGATGTTGAACTTTGTCAAATGCTTTTTCTGCATCTATTGAGATGATCATGTGGTTTTTGGCTTTTCTTTTGTTAATGTGGTGTATGACATTGATTGTTCTGTGTATGTTGAACCATCCTTGTGAACCTGGGATGAATCCCACTTGGTCGTAGTGTATGATTTTTTTTATATGTTGTTGGATTCGGTTGGATAAGATCTTGTTCAGAATTTTTACATCTATATTTATCAAAGATATTGGCCTCTAATTTTCTTTTTTGGTTATCTCGGTCTGGTTTTGGTATTAGGGTGATGGTGGTGTCATAGAGTGTCTTTAGGAGTGTTCCTTCTTCTCCAGGCTTTTGGAAAAGTTTATGAAGAATGGGTATAATTTCCTCTTTGTGTGTTTGGTAGAATTTGCCTGTGAAGCCATCTTGTCCTAGATTTTTGTTTGTAGGGAGTGTTTTTATTACATATTCAATTTCATTTCTAGTGATTGTTCTGTTCAGTTGATCTGTTTATTCTTGATTCAGTTTTGGCAGTCTGTAATTCTCTAGAAATTAGTTCATTTCTTCTAGGTTGTCAAATTTATTGGCATACAATTGTTCATAGTATTCTCTTATGTTTTTTGTATTTTTGTAGTATCCCTTGTGATTTTTCCATTTTCATTTCTTATTTTATTTTTTTTTTTTTCTCTCCTCTTCTTGGTGAGTCTTGCCAGAGGATTTTTTGTTTTGTTTATTTACCCTTTCAAAGAACTAGCTCTTGGCTTTATTGATTTTTTTCTTGTTTTTTGAATCTCTATTTTATTGATTTTCTCTCTGCTCTTTATGATTCCCTTCCTTCTGCTGACTTTAGGTTTTGCTTGTTCTTTTTGTCATTCATTTAGGTGGTGGGTTGTCCATATGAAATTTTTCGTCTTTTTTGAGGAAGGCCTGTGTTGTTATGAACTTCCCTCTAAGACTGCTTTTGAAGCATCCCATAGATTTTGAATGGTTGTGTCTTCATTATCATTTGTCTCAAGGTATTTTTTAATTCCTTTTTCGATTTCCACATTGACCCATTGGGTTTTTAGTAGAATGTTGTTTAGGCTCCATGTAGTCAGTTTTTTCTCATTTCTTTTCCTATGGTTGATTTCTAGTTTCATGCCATTTTGATCAGAGACGATACTTGAAATAATTTCTATACTCTTAAGTTTGTTGAAGTTAGTTTTGTGCCCCAGTATGTGCTCAGTCCTTGAGAATGTTCCATGTGCTTTGTTCCACGTGTAACATGAATATTCCATGTTCCATTCATGTACTTGACAAGAATGTATATTCTGATTTTTTTTTTTTTTTGCACGTAATGTCCTAAGATGTCAGTCTAACTTTTTTATAGTGTCATTTAGGATCTCTGTTGCCTTGTTGATTTTCTGTATAGAGGATCTGCCCATTGATATGAGTGGGTTAAAGTCTTCTACGATTACTGTATTCCCATCGGTTTCTCCTTTTACACCTGTTAGTATGTGTTGTATGTATCTGGGTGCTCCTATATTAGGGGCATATGTATTGATGAGTATAATATTCTCTTCTTGAATTGATCCTTTTATCATTAAATAGTGTTCTTCTTTGTCTTTCTTTATGGCCTTCATTTTAAAGTCTGTTTTGTCTGATATGAAGATTGCAACTCCTGTTTTCCTGTCCTGCCCATTGGCATGAAATATCTTTTCCCTTCCCCTCACTTTCAATCTATATGTGTCCTTTGCCATAAGGTGAGTCTCTTATAGACAGCATATTGTAGGCTCTTGCTTTTTTATCCAATCTGCCACTCTGTCTTTTGATTGGAGCATTTAGTCCATTGACATTTAAGGTAATTGTTGATAAATATGTATTTATTGCCATTTCCAACCTTGTTTTCCTGTTGATTCTGTTTCTCCTTTGTTCCTTTCTTTTTTTGGTTAGATGATTTCCATATATTGTATGCTTGTGTACTTTTCTCTTTAGTTTTTTTTTTAATGTAATGTTTGTTTTTTATTTGTGGTTACCCTGTTTGTATGTTAACCCCTTCCTGTATCTCCTTGCTTTAGCCTGATAGTCATATAGGCTCAAACACATTATTTTTAAAAAGTCTAGATTTTCTTACTTTCTTTCCCCACATTCTATAATTTTTAAGTCCTTTTTAAGCATTTTCATGTTTGTCATTTTGCTGTTGCTTGTCTTTAGCATCACTTTTACAATAGTTTTTTCCCCCCTTTTAGATCTGTATACTGGCTTATTTAAGTAATTGCTTTCCAATTGTGATTTCCTCCATCCTGTTTCTTCTTACTATTTAGGGAAGCTGTTTCAGTATTTCTTATATCTTGCCACTCACTCCTGGCCTTTAGTGTTTATGTAGAGAAATCAGCTGATAGCCTTATGGGGGTTCCCTTATAATTAACGCTTTGTGTTTCTCTTGCTGCCTTTAGAATCCTCTCTTTATTTTTAACTTTTGCCATTTTTGTTATATGTCTTGTGTGGGCCTATTTGGATTCAACTCGTTTGGTGCCTTCTGTGCTTCCTGTATCTTGATATCTGCTTTCTTTAGATTTGGAAAGTTTTCAGATAGAATTTCCTCAAATATATTTTCAATCCCCTTTTCTTTTTCTTCTCCTCTTGGAATTCCTATTATGTGTAGATTTGCCCACTTTATATGATCCCATAGATCTTTTATATTGCTTTCATGTTTTTCTTTTGGTTTTCTGTCTGCTGTCCTGACTGGTTGATTTCCATTATTCTGTCTTCCAAGTCACTGATTCGTTCCTCTGCATTGTTCATTCTGCTCTTTAGTGCCTTTAACTCAGTTTGTGCCTCTGTAAATGAATTTTCTAATTTTTCTTGGCTCCTCCTTATATCTCCTAGTTCCTTTCTAAAGTAATCTGCATTACAGTTTATATCCACTCTCAATTGCTTCATATTCACTCTTAAATCCTTCAGTATTTTCACTATCTCCCTTTTGAACTCATGTCTCTCCAGTCATCAACACCATACTGTCTTCATTGTTGTAGCTTTATACTAAGTCTTAAAAGAGAGGTAGTATGATTCTTCCAACTATTTTTTTCTTTCAGAATTGTTTTGGCTATTCTAGTTCCTTTGCTTTTCCATATAATTTTAGAATAATCTTGTCTGTAGCTACAAAGAACTCGGGTTTTTTGTTTTGTTTTGTTTTTTGCTTTTTGCTTTTTAGGGCTGTACTCATGGCATATGGAAGTTCCCAGGCTAGGGGTCTAATCAGAGCTACAGCTGCTGGCCTACACTACAGCCACAGCAATGCCAGATCCGAGCCACGTCTGCGACCTACACCACAGGTCACAGCAACGCCAGATCCTTAACCCATTGAGTGAGGCCAAGGATCAAACCTGCATCCTCATGGATACTACTTGCATTTGTTTCCACTGCTCCACAGCGGGAACTCCTGAGGTGAGATTTCTAAATGATTTTTTATTGAATCTCTAGACCAATTTGGAGAGAATTGACATTCCTACTATGATGAGTATTGTAATTGTTGAACTCATTTGAACATATCTCATTTATCTTCTTTGATTTATTTCATTTGCATTTGTAGCTTTTCAGCCTACAGACAGTAAATGTTTCATTAGATCGGTGGTTCCCAATTAGGGTTGATTTTGCCCTTCAGAAGGGGACATTTGGCAGTGCCTGGAGACATTTTTGTTGGTCACAATTGTGCGGGGTTGGGAGGTGCTACTAGCTTGTGATTGGTAGAGGTTAGAGACACTACTGAACATCCTAAAGTGCACAGAATAGCCTCTCCCATAAGAAAGAATTGTCTTAGTGTCTCCCATTATCTAACCCAAAATGTCAGTAATTCTGAAAGTTAGATGTATGCTTAAAGGAGGTCTTTTTGTGAAGTGGGGTGTTGTAAATTTTTAAAAATTTTGATTTCTAGTTGTTCATTGCTTGTATATTGATACATTAATAATTATTTATATTGCTCATTATATATATTTTTAAATATAACAATTTTTTTCATTATAGCTGGTTTACAGTGTTCTGTCAATTTTCTACTGTATAGCATGGTGACCCAGTTACACATACATGTATAGATTCTTTTTTCTCACATTATCATGCTCTATCCTAAGTGACTGGACATAGTTCCCAATACTACACAGTAGCAGGATCTCATTGTTTATCCATTCCAAAGACAGTCGTCTGGATCTATTAATCCCAAGTTCCCAGTCTATCCCACTCCCTCCCCCTCCTCCTTGGCAACCACAAGTCAGTTCTACAAGTCCATAAGTTTTTTTTCTGTGGACAGGTTCATTTGTGCCGTATATTAGATTCCAGATATAAGTGATATCGTATGGTATTTGTCATTCTCTTTCTGACTTACTTCACTCAGTATGAGAGTCTCTAGTTCCATCCAGGTTGCTGAAAATGTCATTGTTTTGTTCTTTTCATGGCTGAGTAGTATTCCATTGTGTATATATACTTCATCTTCCTAATCCAATAATCTGTTGATGGACATTTGGGTTGTTTCCATGTCTTGGCTATTGTGAATAGTGCTGCAATGAACATGCAGGTGCATGTGTCTTTTTCAGGGAAAGTCTTATCTGGGTATATGCCCAAGAGTGGGATTGCTGGGTCATATGGTAGTTCTATGTATAGTTTTCTAAGGTACCTCCGTACTGTTTTCCATAGTGGTTGTACCAGCTTACATTCCCACCATCAGTGCAGGAGGGTTCGCATTTCTCCACACCCCATCCAGCATCTGTTATTTGTGGACTTCTTAATGATGGCCATTCTGACTGGTGTGAGGTGGTACCTTGTAGTAGTTTTGATTTGCATTTCTCTAATAATCAGTGACATTGAGTATTTTTTCATGTCCTTCTTGGCCATCTGTGTATCTTGTTTGGGGAAATGTCTGTTCAGGTCTTTTGCCCATTTTTTAAATGAGTTGTTGGCTTTTTTGCTGTTGTTTACATATTTTAGAGATTAGGCTCTTGTCAGTTGTATCATTTGAAACTATTTTCTCCCATTCTGTAAGTTGTCTTTTAGTTTTCTTTTTGGTTTCCTTTGCTGTGCAAAAGCTTGTCAGTTGGATTAGGTCCCATTGGTTTATTTTTGCTTTTATTTCTGTTACCTTGGGAGACTGACCTGAGAAAACATTTGCAAGGTTGATGTCAGAGAATGTTTTGATTATGTTCTCTTCTAGGAGTTTGATGGTGTCTTGTCTTTAAGTCTTTAAGCCATTTTGCATTTATTTTTGTGCATGGTGTGAAGGTGTGTTCTAGTTTCATTGATTTGCATGCAGCTGTCCATGTTTCCCAGCAATACTTACTGGAAAGACTGTCTTTTTGCCATTTTATGTTCTTGGCTCCTTTGTTGAAGATGAATTGACTGTAGGTGTCTAGGTTTACTTCTGGGTTCTCTATTCTGTTCCATTGGTCTGTATGTCTGTTTTGGTACCAGTACCACGCTGTCTTGATTACTGTGGCTCTGTAATATTGCCTGAAGTTTGGGAAAGTTATGCTTCCTGCTTGGTTTTTGTTCCTGAGGGTTGCTTTGGCAATTCTGGGTCTTTTGTGATTCCATATAAATTTTTGGATTTGTTTGTTGTAGTTCTGTGAAAATGTCATGGATAATTTGATAGGGATTGCATTGAATTTGTAGATTGCTTTGGGCAGTATGGCCATTTTTACAATATTAATTTTTCCAACCCAGGAGCGTGGACTCCTCATGACTTCTAGGTATGATAGGAGTTCAGGCTCCTCAGTCAGATGAAAGACAAGCTGTGGATTGGGAGAAAATATTTGCAAGTCATATAACCAACAAAGGCTTATATCTGGAATATAAAACTCAACAGCAAAAAAGCAATCCAAATATAAAATGTACAAAAGATACAGATATTTCACCAGAGAGATATATGGATGGCAAATAAGTACATTAAAAGATAAGCACAACATCATTGCTCTTAGGGAAACACAAAACCACATGAAATGTCAATATACACCTACTAAAATAGTTTCAAAATAGAAAAATTACTGATGATACTAAACATTGGTGAGGATACAGAGGAACTGGATTACTTGTTTTTCGTGGTGGGAATATAAAGTGGTATAGCTTCTCTCAAAGAGTGTGATAGTTTCTCAGAAGTTCAGAGTACATTTACCTTATGATTTAGCAATCACACTCTTGGACATTTATCCCAGAGAAATGAAAACTTAAGACCACCTGTGTGAAAATATTCGTAACATCTTTTTAATAGCCCCAAAGTAGAAACAACCAAATTTTCCTTCAGAGCTGAGTGGTTGAATAAATTCTAGTACATTCATGGAATAGTACTCAGCAATAAAAAGAGATGAGCTATTGATACATGCATCATCATCAGTGAACCTCAAGGAAATTATGCTGGGTAAAAACAAGCCAATTTAAAAAGCTTAAATACTGTATGATTCCATGTATATAATATTCTCAAATTGAACTGTAGAGATAAAAAACAGATTAGTGGTTGCTAGGGGATGGGGTTAGGGTGAGACAAGGTGGGATGGGAAGGAATATAAAGAGGTAGTACAAAGGAGTTCTTTTGTGGAGGTGGGATATTTATGTGTCTTGATTGTGGTGATCTGAATATGGGATAAAATTGCATAGAATCATACAGATGACACATACAAACCACATATGCACGAGTACACATTTAAAAATGATGAAAACTGAACAAATTCTGTAGCCTGGTTAACAGTGATATGCCAATGTACATTTTTCGTTTTAATATTAAACTACAGCTATATAAGGTATCATCATAAGGAGATGCTGGATGAAGGGTTATGAGTCTTTTTGTACTACTTTTGCAACTTCCTGTCAGCTTATAATTATTTCAGAATAAAAAGTTTTTTGAAAATTCACATTTATCTGAGATGGTTTAAGTTTAGTTCTGCTGAAATCAGAATATTAGGGAAAACCAATATTTACTATCCCCCATCCCTAAAATATCACAAGGTCAATGGAACACATGTGTATATTAATAAAAATTTCTACATATAGTCCTTTGCATTTCTTTGGTGTTTTTCCTTTTCTTTTAAAAATTACTTTTACGGGAAAACTGACAGTAATCAACAGTTACTTCTCTGTTCTTAGTACTATGCTAACTGCCCTTTTCCTGCCTATAAAAACACGTTCGCATTCTTTACATACTTACAGGGATGCTCCTAAATTTGACCAAACCCAAACACATTTTCAAAAAAGTTAAATTGCACAGTTTTTTTGGTGATACGTTAGTTTCAGTCACAAGTCACTCATGCTGTGGCAAAGAGTTGTGAGAATTGCATGCTAGCTCTATCACTTTTTCTCCCATTCAAGAAAGTGTATTGGAATGCAAGTAGGTATTTGGCCTTATTCTGTGGAAAACCTGGAATCTGTTCAAGTTTATTTAAATTACTTGTGTCATACTTTTCAACTGTGGTTGGTTTAAATACTTCATTTGAGAGCATCTATTTAGGGTGCAAAAATAATAGAATAATCAGTTCCTGCCTTATAAGCTGCTGCTGTGGCTATGGCATACTGGAAATTTTTCTGAATTTTAATTCCAGCTCTGCTGCTTACCAGACAAGTCATCAAACCTCATAGAACCTGAGTTTTCTTAATTATAGGGGTAATGCCCATTTCATAGAATTGTGAAATTTCATACCTGACTCATAGCTATTGTTCACAAATATTTGTTTTGCTGTAAAAGGTTTCCAACTGAGTTATCCACACACATGCCCCTGGAGACTAGAGGGAATGATAAATATATAGTAAAAATTATAAATACTGAGATTTATACTATAAAAAAAGGAATTGGAAAATAGAAAGTGCCAAACGGGGTGCAGGTTTCAGGGAAGGCATCATGATGGGAATGAGATTCAAAATGGTTTTGAAGAATGGATAGGTGGAGAGGTAAATCAGGCAGGGAGACCATTTCAAGTAGAGGCAAAAGTCTGAGAGTATATGGTTGTATAAGAATCAGAATTGAGAAATTAGGACTACTTGAAATTTGGTAAGTTATGAATCTTAAAAGTTTCAAGCAATTTTTTCCATAGTGTTACATTCTTAAAAGTATTCCAACATCTGCTATGTATTTTAATGGTATTGAATATTAGACTAGTATCTGCTTGGTTGCTAAGACACTTGTACATCTTACTTTGAAATCTTGATTAGTAAGATTTACATAGCTCTTGTCAGTCATAGCTAAACTAAGGCATGTTGACATTTTTTATGTTTAACAAAGATGAGTGGCGTAATAATGGAACATTAACAGCTGGGATTTCAGGATTTTGTTGTTGTTGTTAAGCCTTATAGAATTGTTTTCGCATATTACTAATACATGTAAGTTTCTTCAAAGAAAACTTTGGCAGTCTTACCAACTTCCTATTCCTAAATGATTATTTGTGTTTTTTTACTATAACTTTGCATAAAATGTGAAATGTGAGTGGTTAATTTGTCTTGAATATTGAAAGCATTATACCCCTAACTTTTATAATTTTTGGTGTATTCTCATGGTTGGGTTTTGAAAGCTTAAGTTTTGTATTCATTGTTTTGTTTGTGTTTTTTTATAAATATTTTATTTTAATGAAGTTGGTATAGATAATGTCCATTTAAAACCCATACTCCCGGCCAAAAAGTGCAAGTAAAATAAAAAAGAGCGCTGTTCTGTTGTGTATATTTCTGCATAAATAATTTTAACTGCGAATGAAAAATATCACTTTTCTGGGATCTTCTGAGAAGGTTTTTCTTTCATCTTAAAATGTTTTCTTTTTAATGAAGCCATCTTTGGAGTTAGTCATTATTCTCACCATCCCTGTTATCTTGACTCCAACTGATATTCCTCTTCTTTTCATCCAGGCCCTCAGATTTTAAAAGTAGCTTCAAGTTAAGGAAAGGTCACTTTTCCACAGTTCACTTCTCTGAAAAACTTCCATCTCCCATTGAAAGTCATGGTCCGGGAGTGAAGCAATCACATGCTAGAACTTCAGGGTCAATTGGAAAGTCATTATGAACATCAGATCAGTTGATCCTATATATCACAAGCCTGCAGATGCACAGTACTGGAAAAGGTGACCTTTCTGTGCACATTGCACACATGTAATTTTTAAAAAGGAGAGGACAACATGAAAGGAGCTAAGGTTTGATCACCAAAAATCAGCACAGTGAACACAACAGCGATGAATAGTAGAAATTAGAATTCAAATTACCAGATGTTTTAAAAAGATGGAGTGCCAGTTTTCAATTGTTTTCAGTGCCATAGTACAAAAGAACTTTTTTAAAAATAAAAAAGAATTAAAGGAAAAGAAAAAAAGAACATCTGCACCATTGATCGAACCCGTTTGTCCCTAATAAACTTCAGTCACATCTTCTTCCTCCATTCCCAGTTCTTTTGGAGTGTGATTATCAGCAGTTCTCTGACCTTCAAAGAGAAAACTGAATTCATTGGAACTTCCTGTCTTTGACAGTATGATTCTTTGAATTTCTTGAGGTGTGTCATCATTTTCACTTTGAAGTGGTGAATCTCACTGTTATTCTGTCCAATCACTTTGAGTTTAATGTAGTCTCCTTCCTTCTTACCCCAAGTCCTCAGCTGAAAGTTTTGCCTCCTGGTGAGACATGGTGATGGTGGCTTCGCTCTGGGTCTCTGCACAGCAGCAGCCTTGGGTAGGCAGAATATTGCCCAAGGGTTTACAAATCCATCTCTCTTCCCCACAGCACAACAGCACGGCTGGAGGGATTTCCACTATGCCTTAGGTTTTGTTTTATATGGTATTGGGACAAAGGAATTTTTTTCTGAAACACGTAGATCTATTGGTGTTTTTTTTTTCCCCCCAAAATGGTGAATCAGCCACGGATACTTGTAATTTATCTGCTTTTGAGATCATTTTTGCTTTTCATCCATTATGAACATATTTATATATAAATATAATTTCAATGTTACTATTATTTGGGGAACAAGTCATTTTACATATATTTATTGAATAACTGCTGTATACAAAGCATTGTCAACATGAGTGGGACAGAAAGAGGAATATAATACCGACCTTCGAGGATCTAGGAGGAAGGAAAAATATGTACACAAATAACTACAATATAAGGCAGTTTGCCGTAAGTGCCACGAGATCTGTAGGATTTAGATAATGACAAAAGCATTTTTGAGTGGTTGGTTGAGGGTGATTTCAAGGAGGAAGGAGCATTTGACCAATGCACATAGCTTGTAAATGAATATTAACGTGGCAGTTAGTGTGATATACGAATCCTGAAATGACAGCTCTCCCACTGCCAAAGATTTTCTAAGCTAGGGATATCATTCCAGTACTAGAAAAGTGGCTACTATATAAATATTCCCATAAGTACTAATTTAAGGTAATTATTTATACTTATATAGATAAATTATTTGCATATGATGGGTAACTGCTGCTTTTATGTTTTTAGGCCATGAATATTGTGGTTCCCTTCATGTTTAAGTATGCTGTAGACAGCCTCAACCAGATGTCGGGAAACATGCTGAACCTGAGTGATGCACCAAATACAGTTGCAACCATGGCAACGGCAGTTCTGATTGGCTGTATGTGTGATTCTTTAATCAGTCTACAGGTGTTGACTTTCTTCAAGAGGGTTTCATCATATTTGAGTGTATGACCTTTTCACCACAAATACAACTGAGTGTTTTAGATCTTTGATTTATGTGAGTTTTTTATATGTAATTAAAAAAATTCTTTCTATGATATACTTTCCAAAAATTCTATACTTACGTCTCATTTTCTGAGTTCTAGAAAACAGTAACATGAAATAAGACATTAAATTCGTAAGCACTTTATTTTTTTATTTTTTATTTATTTGCTTTTTAGGGCCACACCTGTGGCATATGTAGTTTCCTAGGCTAGATGTCCAATAAGAGTTATAGCTGCCGGCCTATGCCACAGCCACAGCAACTCGAGATCCAAGCCACATCTGTGATCTATACCACAGCTCACGGCAACGCCGGATCCTTAACCCACTGAGCGAGGCCGGAGATCAAACCCTCATCCTCGTGTATCCTAGTCGGGTTCGTTAACCGCTGAGCCACGACAGGAACTCCATAATAAGCACTTTAATAGTTAGGTTTCTGATCAGATATCTTTTAGGTAAGACTAGTTACTTCCTTGCTGTTGTTGATAGCTGTTAAATAGGAAATAATAGGCGGAAATAATAGGCTAAATAATGATAAATATGTGTTGATGTTTTATTAAATTATATTCAGTATCCATGGCACAAGTCTACAGTTTATAAAGAATAGAAGAATATGATGCTTTGTGTCCCTATGCAGTAGAAAGGATACTTTATGAGACCTAGACCTGAGTTGAGACATTGCTTTAATCAAAGCACTTGGATTTTTTGGGATCTCAGTTTTATCATTTGTTATTTGGGGGAATTGAATTAGATCACAAAACCTCAGCAGATAGTGTACATTTATTCACAGTGAGGCCTAATGGTCTGCTATATATTAAAGTATTTATTTGAAAAAATCTTTAAACATCTGGAACCTGTGGGGGAAGATAATAATGAAAGGTTTTCATAGTGGTAGAAAGATTGGTACACATTAGGCTAGATACTTTCTAGGTTTCTTTTATTGTAAGCTATGATATAATCATTCATTGTACAAACATTTTCTGGGCCTTTGCCATTTTTACACTCTAATGATCCTAATGTTTTTATACCCCATTTTTTCTTGAATTTATTATTAGATGGTGTGTCAAGAGCTGGAGCTGCCTTTTTTAATGAAGTTCGAAATGCAGTGTTTGGCAAGGTAGCCCAAAATTCAATCCGAAGGATAGCCAAAAATGTCTTTCTCCATCTTCACAACCTGGATCTGGCTTTCCACCTGAGCAGACAGACAGGAGCTTTATCAAAGGCTATTGACAGAGGGACAAGGGGTATCAGTTTTGTCCTGAGTGCTTTAGTATTTAATCTTCTTCCCATCATGTTTGAGGTGACTCTTGTCAGTGGTGTTTTGGTAAGTAAAATATTTTTCATGACAAGCTTTTATCTTACATTCTTGTTAGTAGCTTTTGTACAATTGCATGCTTATGGTTTGAAAGCCAAATTCCATGGTGCTGGAAGGATTATGCAGTTTATTTTTTTTTTGCCACAAGCTTCCAAGGACTGTGTCCCAAGTCTTTATCATGTCATTACTGTAAAGAGCTGTTTAGTTCTACCCATAGATGAGTTGTTTGACTAGTGCTGGCAATTTTTTTGTTAGCAGACATTATGGTATATGACTTTGGAGTGGTATGCTCAGATTATTTATGTTTCTTTCTAGTCACCATTCATAACATTTTAGGCAATTACATATTTTATGATTAAAATATGTATATAACCTAAAGTAGATTTTCTAAAGTATGTTTTCTCAAGTTTTCATTTATACAACTTTATAACAACATATTTTTAATTAAAATATTTGATATTTGATATTGTATATTATAAACTATTTGGCAAAAATAACAGCTGTTTCACATTTCTTCTTTTGGCTTCTCCAGTATTATAAATGTGGTGCCCAGTTTGCATTGGTGACCCTTGGGACACTTGGTGCATACACAGCATTCACAGTTGCTATCACACGGTGGAGGTAAGATAGTCCCCAGAGGTCACTCAAGGTTCAGAAATCAGTTATGCTTTCATAGCAAACATTCTATTCTTGTGCAAATCTTTGTCTTACAGAACTAGATTTAGAATAGAAATGAACAAAGCGGATAATGATGCAGGTAATGCTGCCATAGACTCGCTGCTGAACTATGAAACTGTGAAGGTAATATGTTTAGTTTTACTTTCCTCTTCCTTTTACACCACACTAAGATTTGTTCTGCTATTTAATAGGTGCTGTAAGTTAGAGCTTCAGATAGACTCTTTAGATATGGTGAAATAATAGTACTTATTGTTTCTCCTTTTTTAGAAATTGCCCTTTCTTTCCACTTCATTTTTTATGTAGCATCATCAGAATTTTACTGTCTGGATTAATTTCAAGTGCTGTCAGTATGGTTAGCATCTTGATTCAGAATGTACACCAAGTTCTTGACTCTCTCTCTCTCTCTCATATTGTCTAGTATAGTGCTTTTCACTAATTATTTTATTTGTTCACTTTTCTGTTTAACAAATATTACTGAATGCCTCTTTGTGTGCAAAGCACTATGTATGCTAAGTCCTGTAATGGGGGAGAGTGGTAAAAAGAAAAAGATTTTTATTTAGTCCTTGTCTTCCCAGAATTTGCTAAGCATTGGAAGAGTTAGAATATACAGGTGACTACACAAGAAGGCATAATGTGGCAGGGGCAGTGAGGATTGTCTTGGAGGATCAAGGGAAAGCTTTGGGAAGGAAGTACTGTTGGCAGCTTTTTTAGATCTGGGTTTAAATTAGCTAGGCATTCAGTAAATGTTTGTGGGAGTACCATAGTCCAGTGTATTTAAAGTCAGCTTTCAATTGAATAGACAAGTATAAAATTGTTTTCAGGAGTTCCCGTCGTGGCTCAGGGGAAACGAATCTGACTAGGAACCATGAGGTTGCGGGTTCAATCCCTGGCAATGCTCAGTGGGTTAACAATCCAGTGTTGCCGTGAGCTGTGGTGTAGGTTGCAGACACGGCTCGGATCTGGTGTTGCTGTGGCTCTGGCATAGGCCGGAAGCAACAGCTCCGATTAGACCCCTAGCCTGGGAGTCTCCATATGCCACAGGTGTGGCCCTAAAAAGACAAAGAAAAAAAAAAGAAAATTGTTTTCATACATGAAGTCTGATGAAAAGGATACTAATCACTTAAGAGAATAAATTCCAATTATACTTATATGTAGTTACTATTCTTACGTATTTTGTAGTATTTTAATAATGAAAATTATGAAGCACAAAGATATGATGGATTTTTGAAGACATATGAGACTGCTTCATTGAAAAGTACCTCTACTCTGGCTATGCTGAACTTTGGTCAAAGTGCTATTTTCAGTGTTGGTTTAACAGCCATAATGGTGCTCGCCAGTCAGGGAATTGTGGCAGGTATGGATCTGTGATTTTCACATTTGTAGATGTTTTACCTAACCTTTATAAATAAAGATTAATTAAAGGAATGTGTGTATTAGTGGGTTTTTGTTTTTTGCTTTCTAAAGCAACAGGTACAGCATATTGAAGTTCCCAGACTAGGGCTCGGATCAGAACTACAGCTGCCAGCCTCTGCCACAGCCACAGCAATGCCAGATCCAAGCTGTATCTGCAGCCTCTACCACATCTCAAGGCAATGCTGGATCCTTAACCCACAAAGTGAGTCCAGGTTTCAAATCCGCATCCTCATGGATATTAGTTGGGCTCCTTTCTGCTGAGCCACAATGGGAACTCTCCCGCATTAGTCTTATTTATAAAGAATATTCACCAAGGTGCTTATAACATTCTTGAAGTACTTTCCGTTTTGTATGAGAATATGTTTTCTTGATTATGTGGTAACTTTTTTTTTAACTTCCTTTCTTTGACACTACAAGTTTGACACTGGTTACTCTTCATTGATTGGGATTAGTTTGTGGAGCTACAACCTGATTCTTTTAGGAATAACTTTCTTTTTAGCATCTAATATTTCTAATTTCACTTGTGGACCTGGAAACCAATGTAATTAATTTAGTGTTTAGTCCAAAGGACTAAAATATAAGCAGTCTTTAAAAAATTACTAGTAACTTTTTAATCAGTTGTTCATTTATAAAGTATTTCAAAAGTAAATAATATTTGTAGTTCCGTCATGGCTCAGCAGAAATGAACCTCACTAGTATCCATGAGGCTGCAGGTTTGATCATTGGCCTTGCTCAGTGGATCCAGCATTGCTGTGAGCTGTGGTGTAGGTTGCAAACGTGACTGGATCTGGCATTGCTGTGGCTGTGGCCTAGGCTGGCAGCTGTAACTCTGATTAGACCCCTAGCCTAGGAATCTCCATATGCTCTGGGTGCAGCCCTAAAGAGCAAAAAAAAAAGTAAATAATATCTATCTGTGCGTCTTTTCTGTAACTTGCCTACCGAGTTAGGATTCATTCATTTACTGTGACCTTAATACATAGTTTATCATTTTCAACCATGATATCCATTTGCTCCTATTTTTAAAATATATACTTAAAAGAATTCTATATTATAAGGACCTTGCTAGTAGTGTCTTAGGAAGGAAAGAGAAACTTTCAGCCTTCCATTTCTGTCCTCACTTGAACCATTATCTTTTTCTTATATATTAAATGTTGTATACCAGTGGGCTTTTCCTATTATACTTAGATTATATCTAATACCCTGTATTCCTTTTTTCTTTTTTAATGAAGTATAGTTGATTTGCAGTGTTGTGCCAGTTTTTGCTGTACAGCAAAGTGACTCAATCATACATATATATTTTTTAATACTATTTTCCATCATGGTCTGTTTCAGGAGATTGGATATAGTTCCCTGTGCTGTACAGTAGGACCTCATTGTTTATCAATTCTAAATGTAATAGTTTGTGCTGACTAACCCCAAACTCCCAGTCTATCCCTTTCCTTCCTCCTCCGCATTGGTAACCACAAGTTTGTTCTCTGCCTGTGAGTGTGTTTCTGTTTTGTAAATAGACTCGTTTGTGGCATATTTTAGATTCCAGATATAAGTGATATCATATGGTATTTCTCTTTCTGTTTCTGACATACTTCACTTATGAGAATCTCTGGTTGCATACATGTTGCTGCAAATGACATTATTTTGTTCTTTTTATGGCTGAGTAGTATTCCATTGTATGTATGTACCAAATCTTAATCCACTCATTATGGACATTTAGGTTGTTTCCATGTCTTGGCTATTGTGAATAGTGCTGCAATGAGCATACGGGTGCATGTCCCTTTTTCAAGGAAAGTTTTGTCTGGATATATGCCTAAGAGTGGGATTTCTGGGTCATATGGTAGTTCTATGTATAGTTTTCTAAGGTACCTCCATACTGTTTTCCATAGTGGTTGTACTAACTTACATTCTCACCAACAGTGCAGGAATGTTCCCTTTTTTCCACCCCCTCTCCAGCATTTGTTAACTGTAGACTTACTATTGATGGCCATTCAGACAGGTCTGAGGTGGTATCTCATTGTAGTTTTGATTTGTATTTCTCTAATAATTAGTGATGTTGAGCATCTTTTCATGTACTTTTTGGCCATCTGTATGCCTTCTTTGCAGAAATGTCTATTTAGGTCTTCTGCCCATTTTTTGATTTGGTTGTTTTGTTATTGTTGTTGAGTTGTATGAGTTGTTTGTATAATTTGGAAATTAATCCCTTGTCAGTGGCATTGTTTGCAACTATTTTCTTCCATTCTGTAGATTGTTTCACTTTTTTAATGGTTTCCTTTGCCATGCAAAAGCTTGTAAATTTGATTAAGCCGCATTGGTTTAATTTTATTTTTATTCCTATTGCCTTGGTAAACTGACCTAAGAAAGCATTTGTATGATTGTAGTCAAAGAATGTTTTGCCTATGTACTCTTCTAGGAGTTTGATGATGTCTTGTCTTACAGTTAAGTCTTTAAGCCATTTTGTGATTATTTTTGTGCATGGTGTGAGGGTGCGTTTCTTGGATTTACATACAGCTGTTCAGTTTTCCCAGCACCTATTGCTGAAGAAACTGTCTTTTTCCCATTTTATATTCTTGCCTGCTTCGTCAAAGATTAATTGACAGTAGGTGTCTGGGTTTATTTCTGTGTTCTTTGTTCTTCTGTCCCATTGGCCTGTATGTCTGTATGTCTGTTTTGGTAACAGTACCACACTGTCTGGATTACTGTGGCTCTGTAATATTGCCTGAAGTCTGGGAGAGTTATGTCTCCTGCTTGGTTTTTGTTCCTCAGGATTGCTCTGACAATTCTGGGTCTTTCGTGGTTCCATATAAATTTTTGGATTTGTTTGTTGTTGTTCTGTGAAAAATGTCATGGGTAATTTGATAGGGATTGCATTGAATTTGTAGATTGCTTTGGGTTGGCTGGCCATTTTAACAATTTTAATTCTTCCAATTCAAGAGCATGGAATATCTTTCCATTCTTTGCGTCCTCTTTAATTTCCTTGATTAATGTTTCATTGTTTTCAGTGTATGTCTTTCACCTCTTTGGTCAGGTTTATTCCTAAGTATTTTATTTATTTGTCTGTTTGTTTATTGGTATGATTTCCTATATTCATAAATCATGGATTAAAATGCTTTGAAATTTGAGTAAGCCCAAGAGTTGCTGATTATGGATATCTTGAACTGTATTCCAGAGTACTAAACTATAAGCTTCTCTATCTTACACTGAAAAAGTTCAGGACATCTAAAGTATCCTTTTTTTCCCTTATACCTAAGGTACCCTTACTGTTGGAGATTTAGTAATGGTGAATGGACTGCTTTTTCAGCTTTCATTACCTCTTAACTTTCTGGGAACTGTATACAGAGAAACTAGACAAGCACTTATAGATATGAACACCTTGTTTACTCTACTCAAAGTAGACACCCGAATTAAAGTAAGTAATCTCTTTAGTACCTTCTTAAAAGCATATGAGCATCATCTCATTAATGGGATTGTTCTGGGGGAATATTACCTCACCACATTAGGAAACCAATTTCTTTTTTGCAGATATTGGGACTATCATATGTATTACAAGGTTGTTAGAGCTTTTACTTCTATGTTTAGAAACCTTACAGTATTAGCAAAGACTATTATGCCTAAAAGCTAAATTTTATTAATTTCAGTTATTTGTACTTGCACTTGGTTTACTTTTGCTAATAATGACATAAAGTATGATTGCCTCCCCCCACATTCTCAACCTTTCTCCCCTGCCTACCATCCCTCTTACTCCCCTAAAACAAGTTGATCAAAAATCAAAGCATTCAGGATTTTTGCCCTTAGCAAGAAGGAGTGAAGAAACAAATCTTTAAAAGCATGCTTAGAAGTGGTCTAACCCCATTTATAAACCTCCTCCTTCGCCATTATCTTCTTTTTTATTTTTGTGAATTAGAATTATCTGCATAGCTATACTCTGGGTGGTGTTTAAGTTGCCTTTTTTTCTCTTCCTTGCTAGGACAAAGCAATGGCATCTCCCCTTCACATCACACCACAGACAGCTACAGTGGCCTTTGAAAATGTGCATTTTGAATACATCGAAGGGCAGAAAGTCCTTAATGGAATATCTTTTGAAGTCCCTGCAGGAAAGAAAGTGGCCATTGTAGGAGGTAGTGGGTCAGGGTGGGTAATTTAGTTGTTCATAAAATTCTATATCATAGATTGATGATTCCCAAAGTAATATTTTTCTTTATTATAAGGAAATTATTGCTGTGGTTTAAAATATCGGTTCTCCATTGCAAGTGGGAGCTACTAACCTTTCCTTGTCTCCAATTTTAGGAAAAGCACAATAGTGAGGCTGTTGTTTCGCTTCTATGAACCTCAAAAGGGTAACATTTACCTTGCTGGTCAAAATATACAAGATGTGAGCCTGGAAAGCCTTCGGAGGGCAGTGGGAGTAGTACCTCAGGTATTTTAAAAGAGAAAAAAATCTATTTGGGGGAAGATTTATTGGGTTGGTGGATCTTCTACTGGAATAATTTGAATACAAGGCGTCAGTATATGCTAATTAAGTTAGAAGTATTAGGCCCTGAATGCCATATTCTATTACCAAAAAGACAATTGTAAGTTTAAAATCCTCATGATGGAAAGATTTTTTTAAGCCTTAGAAAGGTAACTTAACATAGGGGAAAGAGCCCAGATCGGAGTCAAATAGAACTGGATTCTAGGCCCAGCTCTAACCCTTATACATTCTGTGTTCATGGGCCTCAGTTTCCTCATCTATAAAATAAGGATACCATTTTTCTTATAGCACAGAATTATCATGGATTAGAGATAATATGTATAACACTCCACGTACTATGTCCATTACATAATTGTTCAGTAAATGAAAACCATTTTGAACAGTTTTCGACACAGTAAATTTATAAATATTACAAAGCAGTTTGGCTGCCACCTTCAAGTTGGTATGCCTTGTCCCCTCAGTACCAAGCAAACTGCCTGACCCATAGTGAGCATTTAACAAATATTTGCTGAATGACTTTAGGAGGATACATAAGTTCAGAGTAATATCTAAGGAGATAAAATAAGGAAATAGTCTTATAGGATGTCAGTTTTTCTTCTTCTGAAAGCCAATAGAGAGACCTGGTAATTAGTTGTAGCCTAGAATCAGAACCAAATCTCTGGGAGAGAACTGTAAGAAGGGAGTTGAATAGGGATATGTAGCTTACTAAAGGTCCTCAAGTTAACCTAACACATTCCACTCTGCCCTGTCCTTTCACTGAGAATCCCAAATTTGGTGTGCACGAGTCACTAGGGAGAGTATTGAAATTCCAACTCTCTTTCACACACCTTGGTCAGTTTAGGAGGGCAGTGTGGGCCCCAGAAGACTGCATTTTAGAGTATGCCTCCTACATGATTCTGATACAGGTGATTAGTAGACTATATGTTGAGAAACACTGACCTAAACCATATATTAAGTGAACTGAATTCTGGGCCATGCCTACTTAGGGCTCAGCGTCCTTCTTCATTTAACTAGAGGCCTGCTATTCTCTTGGGCTATGTAATAATCAGCCTTGTCCTTTTGAAAAATAAAACATTTCATTCCCTAAGGAAAAACATAGATGGTCAATAAATGAAAGAAAAGAGACTCATCCTCATTAGAAGTCTTAGTAATTATTAATTCAACAGTAGGATACCGTTTTTCACCTATCAGGTTGGTAAGATTTAAAAATTCATAATATCCAGTTTGGGCAAGGCTGCACAGAATGGCCAGTCTGTTTTGCTGGAGAAAGTATACAGCTTTGCTGATAAGCAGAGCTGGCAATATGAAGCAAGAATCCGAGAAATATTTATAAACTGTTTTTCTAGTAATTCTTCCTCTAGGAAGTTTTAATAAGGAAATAAACAGAGAGGTGAACAGATTTATATGCTGAGCTGTTCATTATAGCATTATTTATAATAGCAGAAGTTGGAAACAATATAAATTCCATTAATAACTACATGGTTAAATTATTATTAGATCAGATGTCATACAGTCATTTATAAATATCATGTTTATAAAGAAAACTCAGTGTCATAGAAAAATACGCAGGAAGTCTGTTGGAAAAAAGATATCAAACAAAATATAATATCCTAATTTTACAATATTAAATGAATACATGTGACAGAAAAAAAATATTGGAGATAGTACACCAACATGTTAGCAGCAGTTATTGTTGGGTGGTGGGATTGTGGATTTTTAATTAATTTTTATTTTACCTTATATTTTGTATTTTCAGAGTTTCCACTTAGCATTTGTTTGTTAACTTTTTCCTAAATATAAAATATTTAAAAATAAGTGTTTTCTCTTTGTAGAACTTTCAGCTCATTTGGTTTAAGTACCACCTCAATATAATAAAATTTTATATTAGTAGTAGGTATAAAAACTATTGAAATATTATTTGAAATAATATCAAACTCTGGTGTTGATATTATATTAAAGAAAAAATTGACTATCCTAATTAATGTAAATTACTGAAGGCATTTTATTTCATCTTACTATTGCATTCCAACCATTGGAGACTGAAAGAAAAGTGGGAGGTAGATGCTTACCTTAAGTAAATTAACTTTAATGTGCCCTGTCAAAATAAATGAATTCACATGAATGCTTGCAGTGAACTTTATCCAGAAAAAATCTGTAGTGCATAAATTCTTTGTTTTCTGTGTTTTTTTTTTGTCTTTTTTGCCTTATTTACGGATGCACCCGTGGCATATGGAAGTTCCCAGGCTAGGGGTCTAACAGGAGCTGTAGCTACCAGCCTTCGCCACAGCCACAGCAATGCAGGATCCGAGCCGCGTCTGCAGCCTACACCACAGGTCACGGCAACACTGGATCCTTAACCCACTGAGCGAGGCCAGGGATCAAACCTGCAACCTCATGGTTCCTAGTCGGATTCGTTAACCACTGAGCCACAACGAGAACTCCTGTTTTCTGTGTTTTAGGTCCAGTTTGAAAGATTCTGAGAAACTTATGAAAACATATTCAACTTTAGTAGTAATTAGGGAAATGCTAATTTAAACAAAAAGCACATTTTACCCTTAAAAGTAACAACAACTAAAACTTAATTAATATCCAGGGTTGCTGAGGATATGGGACCTGGCACCCTCCCATACTTTCAGTTGGAGTATAAGCTTTGGAGCGTTTTTGAAAGGCAGGCAGTACTATCAAAGGATAAATGTATGCTTACCTTTTAACTCATCAGTTTATTTATAGGAATTCTTCTTACAGAAATACATGGGTGTACATAAGTCCTATGTACAATGATATTTCATTTCAACAATGTTTATAGTAACAAAAATTTGGCAACTATATTAATATCCATAAACAGAGGAATGGATAAGGTAAATATGCTATATCCTTAGTATCATACAGCTGTTGAAAATAATGAGTTTGGTTTCTGTTATTGACATGAAGAATCTCCAGGATGTGTTAAGTTAAAAAAGCAGTTTGCCACAGGGAACTATATCTAGTCACTTATGATGGAACATGATGGAGGATAATGTGGGGAAAAGAATGTATATATATGTGACTGGTCACTTTGCTGTACAGTAGAAATTGGCAGAATACTATAAACCAACTATAATGAAAAAAATCATTAAAATAAATTTAAAAAATAAACATCAAACAAAAAAAAGCAGCTTGCAAAATAATATATATAGTATGGCTCTACTTGTGTTGAAATAAAAGTATCTTTAGGTGTCTAAATGCATCAGAAAAAGTCTGGAATGATACACAACAAGTCGTATGTGGTGATAAGCTCTGGAAAGAGAAATAGAATTGCAGGCACGAGGGGGTAATAAAGGGTCGTCATGGTTTTTTTATGCCTTTATATCTTTACTATTATTTAAGTTGTAAAAATAATGAACATGCATGTATATGTGTGTGTATATAAATCTGCTCCAGGATTCTGTCCTCTTCCATAATACCATTTACTACAACCTCTTATATGGAAACATCAATGCTTCACCAGAGGAAGTGTATGCAGTGGCAAAATTAGCTGGACTCCATGATGCAATTCTTCGAATGCCACATGGATATGACACCCAAGTAGGGGAACGAGGACTCAAGCTTTCAGGTAATCAAAGATTTTAGACCCAGGCTCCACTTACATACTTCCTTCAAACTTTAATTTCTCAGAGCCATTTACTAGAAAATGTAATGACAGAGTACAAATCTAGCGCTCATCTAGTCTCTTTTGACAAAGTCCCCAGTTTCTTGTCTATCACTGTAAACAATGCAACATGCTAGAAGTAACTATTCTCAAATCATGCAAGTCTCATTTTTTTCACTTGCAGCTGAAAACACTACGTGCTTAATAGTAAGTTATTGATACATGCTGAAGTCAGTGTTATTATCCATAATATTAATATTAAAGGAAAGCTAAGATAATTATTCACATAGGAGAGAAGTAAGAGTAGGGAGAGGTAATTTGGTAGTAAATAGTGTATCTCCTCATAATTTCTTAGGTCGTTATGGATGTTTTCAATACTTTAGAACTCCTTATAGTTGAAATACTTTCCTTACAGCCAACTTCATTTTCATGTCTTTGTTGGTTCAGTGGCAAGTAAATTTTAGGGCTTGTATATTTTAATTTAAGTGTTTAAATATGAGATTACTAGGTTTATTAGTGGATTATTATAAAATGACTGAATTTTTTGAGGATCAAAAAAAATGTTTCTTTGCCCTGAATTATTTGAATTCCAAAAGTATAATGATATCTAATACCTGAAAGTGTCGATGTAACTCATATAAACATACTATATTCTTTATATTTACTCTTCATTCTAGTTTAGATTGGGGAGGAAATGTAGATTAGGGATGGGGGTAAGGAAAAAGAAGATGAATACTCTGCATGAATTTTAATAACTCTATTCCTTTTCATGTTAAACTGACTTCATTTATTCACAACATTGATTAGATACATACTGTGTGTAAGCACCTATGATAAATGATTTGAGAGATTAAAAGATAAAGCATAAATGGACCTACTCTCAAGAAAGTTTTAATTTAGGTTTAGAAAATGTTAAGCAAAGATTATTTTCAACTTAAGTTGTAGTAGCTATTTGGTCATTACCTGGTAATATAAGATGCCTGCTTCATTCCAGTCCACCTTTATACTTTACCATTGCTTTTCATCGGTGTAGTTTCCAATTAACTAGCCCACACACCAGATTATTTATTTGTTTGGCTAATTCTCAAGATCCCCAGTTAGCTCTCTCAAAACATGACTTTCCTTCAGATAGCTGTGCTGCATTCCATTTTTCATTTTGTTCCTCTCTGCATGCCTTTTGGGGTAAGAATGGTTAAGGAAATTTTATTCTTACATAATATTCGTTGCCTTACAACCAGACCTGTCAAAATGAGCAATATATTATTTAGCATCTATGCCAATAATTTTGGTAGAGAACAAGCAAATGTTTCTTTTCCAAGTTTGAAAATTCTTTGAATAGAATTAAAACTGGGTTGGTTTCCACTTGAAATTTGGGAAACATCAAAACTAGTTCTTCCTCTTAGTATCTGCTTATTCTAGGGGCTTTCTGCTGTTGAATTGCTAGGTGGCTAAGCCTGCCTTGATAGGAGGATTTTGTATTTATGAAATGAGAAAGAGTGTGGATAGTGTGAATGTAAACTTATTCACTAACATTAGATATAAAGAGCTCTCCTTACAGGTTGAAGATAGTAACTGCAGAACAGATAAAAATGAGTAATACTAGTGTACCAGATAAATCAACAGGTAGAGCTTGTTTCCTGAAGAAGTTACTGATGCTAAAAAATACAAGTTTTTTCAGACATTGATAAATTAATGAATAATGGACAAGAAAAGAAGCCAAAAGGGACATATTCAACAAATCACCCTCTTCAGTATTTCCAACAGTAGTTTTATGTAAGACTGATGGCCTTAGACATGCAGGAGTCCTAGTGAAGAAAGAAAGATTGCTTTACTTTCTCTAGGGTGTATTTAAGAATAATTATGGGCTTGTACACTGTGAAAGGAAGAGCATTGGACAGGGAATTAGTTAAGTCCAGTCCAGATTCTGCTGGAACTTGCTCTGTGACCTTGACCAAATCACTTATCCTTTCTGGGCCACTGTTTCCTTTCTATATTAAATTTTTGCTATGCTAAAGTCTCATAGCAAATAACTAAGGTGAAATAAGAGGTCCTAGTAAATAGCCTTAACTTTGAATGGTACTGTGAAAATAATAGCTGTCAAAAAAAAAAAAAAACTTTGAGAATACTAGGTGAACAGTACTTTTTAATGTTAGGGAATAAATTTATATATTCATAGTTCATGTCTTCAAGTTTTCAGGCTTCAGATATTGAATTTGTTTTTGGCTTTGTTGATTCTCTAATATTGAATTTTTTCTATCTGAGGTTGCTGTTCATTGGGAAGTAATATAAAATACTTAGAGTAACATACAATGAGCATATTTATGGTGAGGGGAATAATTCTGGAATCAAAGTTGTCACCACCACCCACCTTGTTCTTTTCATCTGCCATGAAGTCAGAATCCAGAATTACATTTATGCTCCAGGGAATATAGTTTGTCAAAGGACTCTTATAACTGAGTAAAATGAACAGTAATCAGGAGTAAAGGTAAATGTTGAAGGTATTACCTGGTGGTTATAATTAATGGAAATACTAGAAACATAAAATATGTATTATTTATGGCCTCTTAAACTAAAATCTTTCTTTACCAGGAGGAGAAAAGCAAAGAGTAGCAATTGCAAGAGCCATTTTGAAGGACCCCCCTGTTATTCTCTATGATGAAGCCACTTCATCATTAGATTCAATTACTGAAGAGGTAAACAATGGTGAAAACTCTTCGATTCTCATTGCTTAACTATTTTCCTTTAAAGTTCTTTCATATTTTGAATGAGCCTCAGTAGGAGGTGCTATAGAGCAAAATACCTAGCCCTTTTTCCCAGTATAGCAAATGTTGATAGTAAGAAGGCCAGATTGCATTGAATTATCACATTAAGTCTGTTTGCAGATGTATCTCCTTTTGGAACTATGTGACAGTTTATGTTCTTGTATCACCCTTGAATCTTGCAAAGCTGTGGGAATCACCTAATCTGCAGACAAAGGAAGGTTTTAGTCTTTCTTCTTTTGCCACTCAACACTTAATAAAACAGGTCATGTAAATGATTGTGACACAGTACACTCAAGAAAGCCTTTCACTTATCTTGGAGCAACTCACTGAGGTACAAATCTGGCACATACAGCCTGCAGTGCTGGTATCAGTTTATATTCATTTCACAGCAGGTACTGTGAAACACCAAGATGTTATGACACTGACATCATGGTACTACCCAGCAACTACATTAAACTAACTAAAATCTTTGTATTAAATACCAAAGTCTTAAGAGCAATCATAGTTTCATAAACAAATCCTCTTATTCTGGAACTGAAGATAGGCTGATATTATTTTTCAGTTGCCTCCATTCACCTACATTTTACTTGTAGGTAAAAACCTGTTGTTGAAAGATAGGTCTAATTTTGACCGTACAGCATGTATGACATATATTTGCATATAGAGTTAAGTTTCAGGGCATACTGTTTGATCTGCCATATGTTTAAGATGGTTTAATTTCTAAGTGAGTTGTTTAGCATGAGGATTTATTATATTTAAAGGGAACCTTAAGGTACACCAGACCCCATTAAGCAATCTACTCAAAAGAACTTTATACCTAAACATGTGTCATCCACATTTATCACAAATTAAAAGTCCTAACAACAGTCATTATTTATCTTTATTATCTCACAGAGCATAACCCACTAATTGCCAACAGAGAATTCCCCCCCCCCACCTTGAAGTGAATGAGTTACCAGAAGATTTAGTAAATTTTAATGGACCTTTTTTAAAAAAAATAAATTATATTGGAGTATAGTTGACTTACGGAGTTGTTTAATGGACCTTTTTTAAAGGTCCGGGGCATCAGGATGATGTCAGAGTTTGAGTTCTTGAGGTTAAGGAAGAGGAGTCCCTACAAACATCACAGTTTTTCTTGGAATTGACGCTGCACTTGATTTTCAGTCTGTCCTGGTAAAGTATAAGGTCTTCTTTTCCTGGGTAACCATCTAATTCTGATAATTTTATTCCTTCTATAAATACAATGACTAGAAATACCTGTAGGAAGCCATTGGGAATATCACCATCCCCCACACTGCTATTTCCTTCTAGCTAGCTGTACTTATACCCAAGGTTTCCAAGTATAGCTGAATATATATACAACTCTCTTATATTTTACAGGCAGTAAACAAAAATGTATTTTCCAGAATGCCTTAAGAAGTCAGAATGCCTTTGAAAAAGGAATTTCTTCAAGTTAAACATGCACAATTAATTGTCTTTGTCACCCTTTCCAAGTCTGAATTAAGGAAAAGCAGTGGTCTTGTACCCTTTGGGTCTCCTACCTTTTCTTGATTTTTTTTTTTTTTTTGAATTTCTCTGCCTCTTGTCCTTGAGTCTCTCCTGATTTTATTTTTGCTCTCATTGACTGGATAAACATGATATCTGCCTATGCTCCTGATATCAGTGGATTCATCGTTTTTATGTTTTTTTTTAAGTATAGAAAATATCCACCTTATCCCAAACATTGTAATTTAAAGAATTGTTGCCTATCTTAAAGCTGGTTTTTTCCATGGTAATGCAGTCATATTTGCTTTCCCTCTTTGATTGATTTTCTTCTCTTCTTAGTAATTATTAGATTAGGTAAAATATTTGGTAGTGGTATAAAGTTTATATAATGCAAAGTTGACTGGAATTTTATATGTCCTTTTAAGAATTGTATGAGTATTTTAATTTACATTTAGATCTCCCCCCCTTCTTTTTGTCAAACTTGCAGACTATTCTTAGTGCCATGAGGGATGCAGTCAAACACAGAACTTCTATTTTCATTGCACACAGATTGTCAACAGTGGTTGATGCAGATGAAATCATTGTCTTGGACCAGGTAAGAGATTTAACTTTAGAGATTAGTATTTGAAGAATGTTAGAAATTGTTACAAACACAAGCAACTTAAATGTTGTTTCTAAAGAAACATATAGAATTTGTGTTCTTTGAATAAGATTGATTCCAGTTTTACCTCTTTTTGGTAGGAAATAATGCATGTCACTTCCAAAAAGTGAATAAAATTCTATTAACTCACTCGTTATTAAAGTTTTAAAAGTAAAGTTAGGGGAGGAAAGCATTAAATCCTCATATGATAGAAGCAGTTTTAAGGGGTGAAATTTATATGACCTTATGTGTTCTATCTTGTAGTATTAATCTTAAGTGTACATGGAGTTCCCATTTTGGCTCAACAGGTTATGAACCCGACTAGTATCCATAAGGATGTCAGTTTGATCCCTGGCCTTGCTCAGTGGGTTAAGGATCTGGTGTTGCCAAGAGCTGTGATGTAGGTTGTAGACGTGGCTCGGGTCCAGCTTGGCTGTGGTATAGGCCGGCAGCTGTAGCTCCCATTCGACCCCTGGCCTGGGAACCTCCATATGCCACGGGTGTGGCCCTAAAAAGCAAATATATATATAAGAAATAGTGTCCAAGGCTCTTCCTCATCCCCTGCAGCCAAGTGAGTACCACTTCGCAGCCGTGGCAAGAGACTAGAGGTTTAGTTGTCAGGAAATTGAGTCAGAGAGACTCTGGACACAAGAAACTTACCAACCATGTTAACAGAGGGGTGAGATTAACTGGAAATCAAAATATACTGAAGAATAAGATCACCAACCCTCTTGTGCCACTGGCTCTAAGGAGCTTGCCAACCAGTTACTTATTTCCACTGTCGCCACTCCTTCTCCTTCATCAGCAGATAATTAGAGGATCCGTTTCTGGAGAAACAGAAATAGCCCCATAAAAAAAGATATTTGTATTTGGGAACCCCGACAAAATGACCAGATATCCATCCAGTCATCCTATAATGAAACCCAACAGCTGAGAACCCAACCCACATCCATGCACATAGAGCTTCCAGTCAGCCTTTTAAATATTGCATTCTTAACTGGCAGTGGATAATAAAGGAAGACCTCCAAGCAGAAAAAAATTCAGTAGAATAAATGTAGACAATGCAGACAGCATAAGAAAGCTTAAAGATGTAAGTAATATCATCAGAGGTCATGGAAAATCCAACATTTCTAAAATAAGGACAAATGCTATTAAGAAAAACAGTGAAGAAGACGTACATGGCATGAGTTCCAGGATATGGTATTATGTGAAAGTAAGAAAAATGCAAAAGAATATATAGTATGCTATCTTTTGCAGGAGGATGTGGGAGAAATACATGTATATTTATTTCTACAAAAAGAAATTCTAAGGGGGAGTTCCCGTTGTGGCTCAGTGGTTAACGAATCTGACTAGGAACCATGAGGTTGTGGGTTCGATCCCTGGCCTTGCTCAGTGGGTTAAGGATCCGGCGTTGCCGTGAACTGTGGTGAAGGTTGCAGACGCGGCTCGGATTCCGCATTGCTGTGGCTGTGGCGAAGACCAGCAGCTACTGCTCCTGTTAGACCCCTAGCCTGGGAACCTCCATATGCCGCGGGTGTGGCTCTACATAAAGGCAAAAAGACAAAAAAAAAAAAAAAAAGAAATTCTAAGAGGATAAACTAGAAACTAAAGACATTGGTTACCTACGGGATGTGTATAAAAAGTAATAGAAGAAATAGGGGAGGGAAAAAGACTTTCCTGATTATGCTTTTTTTGTCTTTTACTTTTGAACCATGTTCATGTTTTTATATATTCAAAAATTTGAAAATCAACAAGGACGGAGAAAAATCAGAAATTGAATACAAACAGAAAGAAGGAAAACTAACGTATAACAAATTGGTAAAATAACCATGCAGAAGGAAAATAGAATTAACCCAAATGACTTTTCAATATATTACTCTAATTATTATAAGAATAGCAGTAACTCAAATTTGAAGTTAGTAAGTTTGTGGCTGGTAGTAGCATGGGAGTAGCTATTTTGAAATCATTTTGTGTATATTGTAAAACTGAACATTGGAGTAAATATATTGATGTTGGGAAATAGAGGTCTTACTTGGAAGAAGAAAGATACAAATATAGAGTGGGAGAAGAAGAGGAAGAACCTTGTGATGTTATATTGGAACAAAATTATCAATATGAGTTCACGATGAAAAAAAGTTCCTGGAGTTCCCGTTGTTGCTCAGTGGGTTAAGAACTTGACATAGTGTCTGTGAGGATGCGGGTTCAATCCCTGGCCTGGTTCAGTGGGTTAAGGATCTGACATTTCCACAAACTGTGGTGTCGGTTGCACATGTGGCTCAGATCCAGTGTTGCTGTGGCTGTGGCGTAGGCCTGAAGCTGCAACTCCGATTCAGCCCCTGGCCTCGGAATTTCCATATGCCTCATGTGTGGCTAGAAAAAAATTAAAAAATTTAGAAGTTCCTAATTCTGTTCACTGAAAAGGCCTAGAAGCAATGAAATGCTACTAGCAATGAGTGTAACTTGCACTTAGACCTTGGATTCTAAATACTATTCCTCACCAAAAGGAACCAAGACTCCTTAGAGTAATCACTGATTCCATATCTGAGGCAGGGAAATTAATGAAGGCATATCATAAGGACACAGAATGAGTTCCCACTGGCCAAAGGTGGGATAATTTGAAGATAAAAAAATAATGATACTAATGAATTATAACACATTGAATAAAACCAGTCTATAATTCCATAATGATACCTAGGAAAGTTTTTCTTTAAGAATGAAATCTTACCATTTACACAACGTGGATGGACCTAGAGGGTTTTATGCTAAGTGAAATAAGTCAGAGAAAAACAAGTAGTATGTGATTTCACTTATATATGAATAAGTGAATAAATAAATGAGTAAATAAAACAGAAACAGATTCATCGATACAGAGAGTGGTTGCCAGAGGGGAGGGATGAAATAGGTGAAGGGCATTAAAAGAGGTGCAAACTAAGACATGGAGTTGTAATATACACATAGGGAATAAAGTCAATAATATTATAATAACTTTGGTGACAGAGGTAACTGGACTTAATTGAGGTAATCATTTTATAATGTGTAAAAACCACAAATCACTGTGTTGTACATCTGAAGCCAATATAATATATGCTAATTATAACTCAATTTAAAAAAGAATGCCAGCTTACACATGTAGAAGGAATAAGTTTAGAAAAACGTTTCGCAATATGTATTGTAATAATTGGATCAACATTGTTAAAACTGTTCAGTGAAAAATTATTGGGGAATATAATATTCACACAGTTTAAAAGCATGACCCAAAGAGTACTTACTGATTACAAAGAGAAAAAGTACCTTTAAAAGAGAGAAATCTGGTTTATACTACCATAATCAAGTGATCAAATTTAATATCATTAATTATGGAGCAAACTGATTTCATGAACCTCCTAACATGGTACACTGAGGACATCATCACCTATATTGTATTTCAACAAAAAATGTTTAGCCTGGATCTAAGAATCAGGAACTACCGGACAAATACAACTGGAAGGGCATTCTTTAAAATATGAGCCTGGACATTTTAAAAATATCATTGTCACACAATCATGCAGACTAGGAAACTTATAAACTCAGTGTGTTGATCCTGATTGGATCCTAAATGGACAAAATATTATTGGGATGATTGGAAAAACCTGAATATGGACTATATATTCAATAAACTTACTGGGTGATAGTTGCATTCTAGTCATGTAGAAGAATTTTCTTGCTTTTAGGAGGTACATGCTTACGAAGTATTTAGGGGTGAAATGTAATGATGTCCACAACTCATTCTTAAATGATTTAGCAAAAAATAAATTTAGATATAGGATGAAGTGAGAGAAAGCAAATGTGGAAAAATTAACAGTTGCTGACCTAGGAGAAGGATATATAGGCATTCATTTTTACCATTCTTGCAACATTTCAAATTTAAAATGAGGGTGGTAAATAAATAAAGGAACAACCAGAGAACAAGAGATTTTGGAAATGAAAAATGTCTTTGCTGAAATAAAGTCAAGAAAATCTCTAAAGAGTAGATAGAACAAAAAGAGAAAGAAAGTAGAGGAAAGATAAGAAAATAGGAGAATTAGTCAAAGAGGTCCAGCATGTCACTAACGGTTGTTCTAGAAAGAGGGGATAGGAAAAAGGGAAGGAAATAACCAAAGAATAATACCCCCAAAATGTCCAAAACTTCAAAGCATGAGTTTCTAGATTGAAAGGGCCTACCAAGTACCCACCACAATGAATGGAAGGGAAAGGGGGAAAAAGCAAGACAGATTGTTACAAAGTTTCTGAATTGAGGATAGAGAAAAAACCCAAAAGCTGTAGGAGGGATATCTTGGGGTTGCAGGGTGGGGGGAAACACTGAATAATAGATTACCTAATATAGTTGATTATGAGAAAAATAACTGTTCAGACAGGCTTACAGTTTAGAGAGAATTACCAATAAAGATCTAGAAAACTAAGCCATGAGAAAGCAAGGTAGTTGCTAAGTCCAAGAATAAAAAATTATGAAAAACAAAAACAAACAAACAAACAAACAAACAAACAAACAAACAAACAAAAAAAAATATATATATATATATAAAATCCTAGTTCCTGTTTGGCTCAACAGGTAATACAGGTAATACATAGTCATAATAAAGTAAACTATATTAACTTAAATAACTTTCGTGATATAACTAGTGTTGCTAGGAGAGTAAAGAATGAGGCAGTGAGAATGTGGAACAGTTAAGAGTGCTGAATCTCATTAATATGTATATGTGTGTAAATGCCAGAAGAAATAACCATGAATTTGGGGATAAGAATGAGATATTCAAGGGTGGAGAAGGAGAAGACAGAAGACTGTTCTTTTTGTTATAAGCTTTGTAATTAGTACCTGTCTTTTAAAGTTATATACATTTATGCTTTAATACAAATATAAATAATTTAAAATATATTTTATACATTTTTATTGGAAGATAAATTTTTGTGATTTATTTCATTGGTTTTCTGCAAAAATAATTCCATTCTTTCCAATTTTTTTTGCAGTTTTCATTGAGGATTTTTTTTTAATTGAAGTACAGTTGATTTACAATATTGTGTTAGCTTCAGGTGTATAGCATAGTGATTCAGGTTTTTTTTCAGATTATATTCCATTATAGGTTATTGAATATCATTCCTTGTGCTATACAGTAAATTGTTGCTCATCTATTTTATGTATAATAGTTTGTATCTATTAATCCCATACTCCTAATTTGTCCCTCATCCCTCCCTGTCCCCTTTGGTATGTTTGAGTCCTATGTCTGTGAAATCAAGAATTTTAGATTTCACAGAAATCTAAAAATTGAGAAATTGAGACTTTTATTTTTTTACAGTGGTAAAATTTGAAAAGTGTAAAATATGTAATCATGGGGATTTTTGTGCCAGTGAGGACAATACTCAGGATACAGAAGAATTCATATAGCTGAGCCAAATAGTTCTTAGACTGTCCAGTTAGGAATCAAGGAGGAGCCTTTACTTAACCACTCAGAAGTGGACACTTATCTTGCTTAAGGGTATATTTGTAAAGTTCTTTCACCACGAGTACCAGTAAAAGTGACAAAATTCCTTTTGTCTCCCAGCATGTTTAACAGTAGCTGTTAAAAGACAAATTAATTGTAGCTAAAAGTTTGGAATTAATACCAAATCTATGCAATGTTAAGTTTAATAGCCATTGTTCAAAAAAAAATAACTATTGGAAGAAGTAAGCTTTTCGTGAAGAAAACTTTTTTTATTTCAAAGTTCACATGAGGATTTGTGGATATTATTTTTAATCCTTTAAATCTCCATCTAAATAAGAGTGCTTTTGCTATATTTACTGATTACAGAAAATACCACCCTTAGAAAATCTTCACCTTCCTTTTCTGCTCTTCAAAATGAAAAATAAAACATTCAGATTGTGTTTCCTTTAAGTGAAATGGTTTATGGCATATGGAATTTCATAATTTTTGTTTGTTTACTGGACTGATAGCTCAACAGTGAAGAAGGTATTCCTACATCAGTTT
Organism: Catagonus wagneri; assembly: GCA_004024745.2. Lineage (NCBI taxonomy): Eukaryota > Metazoa > Chordata > Mammalia > Artiodactyla > Tayassuidae > Catagonus > Catagonus wagneri. Next base: position 4,989,843 of record PVHT020000026.1, read on the forward strand.
TTCCTATTTATACTATGATGAGTTGGAAGAGATATTTTTAGTGAATACAAATCTTTCAGAATCCTTGCTTAGAAAGTATTATGTATTTTCAATTATTATTCTTATTATGACTTTTTCTATGTTTCTCATTTTTGCTATTAGGGTAAAGTAGCTGAACGTGGTACCCACCATTGTTTGCTTGCTAACCCTGGCAGTATCTATTCAGAAATGTGGCATGCACAGAGCAGTCGTGTGCAGAACCATGAAAACCCCAAATGGGATGCAAAGAAAGAAAATGTATCCAAAGAGGAGGAAAGGAAGAAATTACAAGAAGAAATTGTCAACAGTGTGAAAGGCTGTGGAAACTGTTCCTGCTAAGTCATAATGAAACATTTTTCTTTTCTTCCTTTCTTCCATCCCACCTTTATTTTTCCTTGACTACACATTTGCACTGAAGCAGAATTGTTTTATTAAAAAATCGTACATTCCCTTTTTCTATAATCCTTCTTTTAGATAAGATTTATTTGAAAAGGGAATTGAGGTTTACATCTTTCACAGTCTATTTAATGTGGTATCTGTATTTATCCCCAAATTATTTTCTTTTAATTGCCTTAGTTGTGATAAAGCATAATTTTTGTTACCATTTGACTTTACCCCTTTTCGATTTTTGAGGGCTAATAGCTATTTGATATTCATAACCAGATGAATCAGATTGCTTTCCAATTTTTTTGTAGTTTTTCAAACCTCCTTAATGCTGACAATTTAGATGGAAAGTGTCTACTTCTTAAAATTCAAAAAAAAGACAGTATAGGTTCATTGTTTTTACTCCCCTTCCTCCATTCAAATACTTCAGTGATAGATACTTATATATTTTAAATTATTTGCCACATATATACCCTTAGCAGGAAAAACCTTGATTCTCATGTTGGTGTACAGAGTGTTCTTCATCATTAACCAGCATTATAACTATCATCTAGTGGTGGAAATTTTATTTTTCCACCAAATGAGGTGTTGCTTTTGTTGTTTTGGACCAAAATTTATACATTTCTCTTTAAAGCACAAACCCTGATGTAATTTGAAAGTTGCCATACTGGGAGTGATCTAAAAAGCATGGGAAGTTAATTGCCTTTTCTATTTCCATCTTAAATGCACACTGCTTTTGCTATCTAAAGTTACACAGAGAAACAATGGGGAGTGTGTGTGCATGCATGTGTGTGTTTGTGCATACTCACACATGCATAAAGCAACATCTACTTAGAATTATTAATGACCTTTAGGCAAATAGAAAATTACATATATGTTTAGATGATCAGGACTCTAATCTGTGTTGACACTTTAGAATTACTTTACTACAAAGGACTTCTCTTCCTTTTTCAGTAGAGTTTCTTTAAGATTGAAATAACAAGGAGGAGCCCAAACAAAAAAATCAGATTTTATCAGCTATATATAATTAATAAAATTTTGGTATGTATTCACTTATACAGCTCCTCTCCTTTCCAACTTGAAGTTGCTTTAATTTACTTGGTAGTAATTATTCAACCTGAAAAACTTGTGTATCTCATGAACAACCACATAACTGTATATAATGAGGTTTTATATCCTAGAAAAGGTCTTAAATATTTATTTTATTGGTCTATGGTTTCATTGTGTTTTAAATGATAATTTGGTATGGGTGAGACTAAGTTTTGTTTCTTTTGTATTGTTCTCATTAGTAGGTAGATACCTAAACTTACCTAACTCAGGTCTCCTGTTTTGTTACCGTAAGGTGATTTGATAAGTAGCTTGAAGCCCGTAGTTTACTATTAGTCTTTGACACCATAGTAGGTGGTGCAAGGTCTTGCTTTTGGAGTTGGAGTTAACACTGAGATGTGTGATCAATTGCAAAATGAGTTTTTTTGGACAGTTCTTACTCTGAAGCCATAGACATGATTATTTTTCTGAAGTGTGTGTATGGGGGCTGGGGAACATGTCCTTTGAATAACTCAGCTGCATTACTAGACATGTGGTTAGTCTAGATAGAAATTTTGCTTTCGTTAATTCCTTCTATACGTTTCCAATGTTGTTGATGTAAAAGATTAGGTTAGTTGCATAATCAAGCAGGGAAGGTTGAAGTAATCATTAGTAACATTCATTTTGAATGTACATAGTGGTAGTCAAAGTAAGTGACTCTTTGATATGGAAAACATATAGTCAAAGAAGGATAGGACTGATTTTAGGATGGGGATAATTTCCCCACCAGGAGATTTGAAGCTATTTTCTTTTCATATGATTGGAGGTGGTCTCTAGACCATTGAGTCATTTTGCTCATTAATTAGCATTTTTAGCTAATAAAAAGTTACATGAAAAACAGTTATATCATAGGAACCATTACTAAGTCTTAAATATTTTTCTCTTAACTCCATCTTATTAACTCCATCTAGGTGGTTCTCTACAGTGACACAGTAGACAAATTAAAATGAAAGAAAAGTTTCCTAGGATGATTCACTCAGGAAATGTCAAAAAAAGGGGGGCATTTTTTATAATGTACTAATTTTACATCACAGTATTACATACACAGGCAAAAGGATAAAGTGTAGATTTCTAAATCCATGTTGCATAATGTTTTTTAATGTCTCGGAATAAATAAACTGCTTTGGAATATGGGCTCTGAAATGGAGCAAGGTGATAGGGTTTTGTTTCTTAATATCCCTTTTTTTTAAGATTGAAAATTTTACTTTCTTCCTAAGGGAATCCCAGTTTACAAAAATTAAATTGAAACCAGGGTAATTTAGGATCATAAAAACTGGGCCAGATGCCTTCCTGAAGGTTTTAACATAGAAATATCTTGGTGAGCAGATGGGCTCATTTGGAAATTTTTGAACAGCTCAAGTCTGAGGGTCACTTTTGAGAATCGGAAAGATGCCGTAGCATTTGGATAAACTCAAAATATGCATATACTTTTCCTCTGAAGGGATTTGTACCTTTTGTATACCTTGAGTTAAATACTTTGCCTTTTCCCTTAGATGTTGACAGAGCTCAGTTTTTGAAGGTGGCTAGCTTAAAAATATGTTTTGCTTTTAAAGGCGAAATATTTAAAGATTATATGATTCCTTATTTCTGAATCACTTTTGTGCACACTGCCATCTTATTCCTATCCTTCCTAATTGCTGGGTGTATCAGTGAATAGCAACTTTCGCCAGTGTGTATTCATAATTCTCTTGTAGTTTTATCATAGGATATTCTGTTTTGGATTAGTAGTTGAAAACATTTAAATATGTTTGCAATGGCAGCTTTCTTAAATTATAGAAAAGTTCCTTCTCCTGCTGCTTTCAGTATATAGATTTTGAATGTAAACTATATAGTAAATGACAATATTAAGTCATATAAGCTGGTTAAAAAAAAAGGATTAATAGTTGAGACAATGACTCAGCAAAGAGGAGCCTTTACCACAGATTTATTGTTATAATTTGTGCAGATAATCAGTACTAAATAAATAGTATGTCTTCGTGACTACAAACGGATGTCCCATTGATACAACTCTTTTCTGCAGTGTATAGGGAGAATTGATATTTTGCCACTCACACCAAATAAGTACAGATAATTCAATGGACACTCTGGGAATATGGCCTTATAGCCTTATGCAAAATGTGCAAACTTGAAATCATCTCAGAAAGAAAGTAACTGTTTACAGTACTCACAATATGCATAAAATGGTAGCAGATTGTAGTGCTTTCACTTAGCATTAAGCTGTCATATTTTTAGTGACCAGTCAGTGATGCTGCCACCACTTTCTTAGTTCTAATGATTAGGAAGGAAACTTTTGGGGTGGAAAAATATCTTGACTACAAACTGTGCATTAAAGTGGCATTTTGATTAGCTAGAAATTAGGTAGAGCTGAAAAAGAAGCACATGCACTAATTAAAAATAGGTTGAAACATTTTTGGTTAAAAAAAGGCAATAGATTGTTTACGTATTTCCTGTTCTCACGTGGCTACAGTAGAGTGTTTTTCATTGATGACTTCCTATTCCATTTCTGTTTCATAAAATCATTACATTTTAGAATTGGAAGGAATTTAAAGGTCCTTTAATATAATCTCCTCATTCTACAAATGAGGAAACTGTGCTTCAAGAGAATTCACTGAACTTGCCCTTATCCAGATTGGAATGAAATTCTGGGTCCTGATACCCAATTCGTTTCTCTTTTTGCTGAACCACATTTCCACTCAGCAGTTACGTTCAAAGATGTATTGAAGGGTGAGACATCCAGAATGGTACAGTAAGGAGCTCAGTAGACCCTCTCCAGCAAAACAAAGAATTGACAAAAATTATTTTTAAAAAATCATTTAAAGTATCTAGAAATTGTCCAAAGGGCATAAAGCAAATGGAGACATTCATTTAAGAAAACTATTAAATCTCCGGCATAGCAGGAGTCTCTGGCATTTGAAGAATTACCTGCATACTCTACACCACCACCACCCCACAGGTCTTTGTTACAGAAGCTCTACCCTCATTGCTGCGTCCTGGTCAGGTATGGCAAAAATGTTGGGGAGAAGCAAGGCTCCCTCTTTCCCCAGCTCTTACTCTGGGGCTGCAGTTTCACCCAGGCAATGTAGCTGCCTGCATTTTTCATCTCCCCGGTCCTGTGTTGCAAAAATGGTATTCCAGGCAAGCACAACCAAGAGGACTGGCAATCCCTTCTATCATCAACCCTTACTCTTAGAATGCAAACACTCCTCAATGAACAGGTTGACAATAGTGGGGCCCTGATTTTTTTTCCACCTCAACTAGCTCAAAGGTTGGAGATTTCAGTCAAGGATAGAAAAACAGAGAATACCAGAGACTGCCACTATGCCCTGGTGCCCAGTCATAGACTCTGAGCCCCCTGCTTCCAGCTCTGTTTCAGTGATGCAGAGTTTCTTTCCAAAGGGGAAGGCATTCAATGACGACAAAGAGTTCCACAGATCTGCCTGAAGGGAATGACTTTATTTGAAACAGAGCGTGGAGAACTCCATTCCTAAGGGCATCGTCAAAAACAATGGAAATCTTGGTGGAAAGCAATTAGGAGGAGCTGGTGCAAGCAGAGCAGCAGAGCAGCCAGAAGTTTAATAGAGAATAAAAACAGCAGGAGCCCAGAAGAGCCCTCCTGGGAGCACAGTCACCTCTGGAAATTATAAAGGTTGTGTGCGTGTGCTGGGCTGCACCCACTCAGGATAATCAGAGCAGAATGTGGGACAAACTTAAAAGTATTTGCCAAAACATGCAGACCCATCAACACATGGCAAAACCTTCACTGGCACGAGGAATTCAACCAAATACTGACTGAGCGATAAGTGCTCTGACTCAGAGGTAATGCCTAGAAATATAGGCTTAAAAATGAAAATCACACTCATCCCTGGCAAACTGAAAGACTTCAAGGCTGTGCCTTCTCAGAACAGAGAAGTAACCTCCAAGCTACTAGTCCCTGCCTGAACGTGAGTCAAAAGTAAACTCTCTGGGGAGTTCCCACTGTGGCTCAGTGGAAATGAATCCGACTAGTATCCATGAGGATGTAGGGTCAATCCCTGGCCTCACTCAGTGGGTTAATGATCCAGTGTTGCTGTGAGCTGTGGTGTAGGTCACAGATGTGGCTTGGATCCTGCATTGCTGTGGCGTAGGCCAGCAGCTGTAGCTCCTGTTCAACCCCCAGCCTGGGAATCTAGCCTGGGAACCTCCATATGCTGCAGGTGTGGCCCTAAAAAGACCAAAAAAAAAAAAAGGTAAACTCTGAACTATGATAGCAGCCTTCAAGCACACATAATATATACAGTTGTAATGGGTAAAAATCTTACCAGTAATTGCTTTGTGCCAACCCAGGGGGAAACCCTTACATAGCTAGACTAAAAGAGCTAATATCAGGCTGCACACTGCAGGGAAATAAACAGCCAAGCAAATAATGACCCCCTAGAGGAAGATCATCATGCAGAGATGATATAAGAGACTGCATAAAATGTCCATCTTATAACAAACAATTTATAAAACATTCAAAGAAACAAGAAAGTCAACATACACATGAGGGGGAAAAGCAGTCGATAAACATTGCCTTAGAGTGGTCCCAGATGGTGGATGTAGCAGACAAAGATTTGTCAATTAAGAAATGGAAATTATTTTTTTGAAAAAAGAACCAAAAGGAAATTCTGGAGTTGAGAACTACAATAAATGAAATGAGAAATTTACTAGAGGAGCTGAATGGTATATTTGAACTGACCAAAGAAAGAATCAGTGAACTTGAGGATAAATCAATAGAGACTATGCAGTCTGAAGACCAAAGAGAAAAGGTAATGAAGGGAAAAAACTTAAGAGAAATGTGGAACACCATTAAGCATACCAATGAGAATATGCATAATGTGAGTACCCAAGGAGAGGAAAGAAGCAGAAAAAAATTTGAAAGACATGGCTAGAAATACCTAATTTGATGAAAAACAATGTACACATCAAAGAAGCCCAGCAAACACCAAGTAGGATCAATACAGAGATCCACACCCAGACACATTATAGTCAAATGTTGAAAGCTAAAGATAAGAAGAAAAATCATGAAAGCAATAAGAGAGGAAAATGGCTTATCACATACAAGGAGACCCCAATATGATTAACAGGTGAAGCTTCATTAGAAACTGAAAGCCAGAAGACCGAAGGATGCATATTCAAATTGCTGAAATTAAAAAACAAGAATATCAGTACAATCACTATGGGAAACAGTATGGAGGTATCTTAGAAAACTATATATAGAGCTACCATATGACCCAGCAATCCCACTTTTGGGCATATACCCGGACAAAACTTCCCTTGAAAAAGACACTTACACACACATGCTCATTGCAGCACTATTCACAGTAGCCAAGACATGGAAACAATTCAAATGTCCATCGACAGATGACTGGCTTAGGAAGATGTATATGTACACAATGGAATGCTACTCAGCCATAAAAAGAACAAAATAATGCCATTTGCAGCAACATGGATGGAACTAGAGACTCTCATACTGAGTAAGTAAATCAGAAAAAGACAAACACCATATGATATCACTTATATCTGGAATCTAATATACTGCACAAATGAACCTTTCCACGGAAAAGAAACTCATGGGCTTGTAGAACAGACTTGTGGTTGCCAAGAGGGAGGCAGGTGGAGGGATTGGGATAGATTGGGAACTTGGGGTTAATAGATACAGACTATTGCCTTTGGAATGGATAAGCAATGAGATCCTGCTGTGTAACACTGGGAACCGTGTCTAGTCACTTATGGTGGAGCATGATAATGTGAGAAAAAAGAATCTATACGTGTATGTGTAACTGGGTGACCATACTGTACAGTAGAAAATTGATAGTTCACTGTAAACCAGGTATAATGAAAAAAATCATTATATAAAGAGACCAAAAAAACCCAAGAATATTGTATTCCAAAACTATCAATGAAGGTGAAATAAAGATATTATTAGATAAATAAAAAGAAAGTCCATTGCTAGTAGACCTATATAATAAACATAAAGGAAATTATTCAGGCAAAAAGCAAGTGACACCAGGTAGTAATTTAAATCCACATGAAAAAATAACACCAATAAAGGCAATCATATAGGTACTTATAAAAAATAATATACTTGCATGTTTTTTATTCTTAAGACACTTAAAGGAGTTCCCATTGTGGCGCTGCGGAAACATATCCGAGTAGGAACCATGAGGTTGCGGGTTTGATCCCTGGCCTTGCTCAGTGGGTTAACGATCCGGCGTTGCTGTGAGCTGTGGTGTAGATCGCAGATGTGGCTTGGATCTGGCATGGCTGTGACCCTGGCATAGGCCGGCAGCAACAGCTCGGATTAGACCCATAGCCTGGGAACCTCCACATGCCGCAGGTGCGGCCCTCAAAAGACTGAAAAAAAAGACACTTAAAAACTTCTCTTGCCTTAGAAAGTAACCACATGAAACAATATGTATATTCTGTTGGAGGTGGAAACAAAGCTGTCTTGGACTAAATAAATGATAGCAAATGATTAGAATCCATAAGAACAAATGAAGAAATCTACAAATGATATGTAAAAGGGTTAATATAGCAAACCATGAATATATACCTGCGCTCCTCTTAGCTGTTTTAAAAGGTATAAGATCATATAAGTGATAATTACAACTATATTTTTTAGTTTGTAACACACATGGATGTAATATAATAATAGTACCAAAAGGTTGGGATAGGAAGGAACTGTATAGGATTAAAGTTTCTATATTTCACTGGAATAGTCAGTGTAAATATGAAGTAAATTTTAGCAAGTTAGGGTGTATGTTGTAAGCTCTAGAACTACCAGAGGAAGATAATTTTATAATTAAAACATTAAAGCATTAAAGGGTCAAAATATTACACTGGAACATATCCTCTTAATACAAAGGATAATGAGGAACAGGAAAAAATACATGAGGCATATAGAAGAAAATCAGAATGGAAGAGGTATACCTGGCCATAAATATGAACTAAATAAAGGGCAGAGATTGTCAGACAGTTTTAAAAGATCAAGATCCAACTTGATTCAACAGATACTGTTGTCTATAGGAGAAGCACTTCATAGTTAAAGATACAATTAAGTTGAAAGTACAAGGATAAAAAAAATACATACACCATGCAAGCACCAATCAAAATTATTGGAGTGTCTATACTAATACAAAGTGAAATTAACATTAAAACAAATGTTACTGAATGTAAAAAGGTAATTTTCACAATGATTAAAGATTCATTCTTTCAGAAGGGTATAACAGCTTTAAATATAAATGCACCTAAGAATCTATCAAAATAGATGAAACAAAAACTTGACGGAATTCAGAGTTCCCATCTTGGGACAGTGGTTAATGAATCCAACGAGGAACCATGAGGTTGTGGGTTTGATCCCTGGCCTCGCTCAGTGGGTTAACGATCTGGCTTTGCTGTGAGCTGTGGTGTGGGTCGAAGATACGGCTCAGATCCTGCGTTGCTGTGGCTGTGGTGTAAACCAGCAGCTGTAGCTCCAATTAGACCTCTAGCCTAGCCTGGGACCCTCAATATGCTGCGGGTGCGGCTCTAAAAAGCAAAACAAACAAAAAAAAATTGACAGAATTAAAGGGAGAAATACACAATTCAACAGTGATAGTGGAGGATTTCAAGGCCCCACTTAATGGGTAGAACAACCTAGGCAGAAGATCAACAGAGGAATAGAAGGGAAATAATTTGCTCACCAGTAAATTTAGGAAAAAGATTGAAATCATAGAAAGTGTTCTTTGACCACAGTAATAAAGGAAAAAAAACTTGGGGACTTCAGAAGGAAATTAAGCACCTTAATATAGATCAAAAAAACCACAGAGAAAGTTAGAAAATACTTTGAGATGAATGAAAATGAAAATACAACAAAAACAAATGGGCTGCAGCCTAAACTGTCGTCACAGGGAATTTTATAACTAAGTATATTTAAAACGAAGGAACATCTCAAATCAGTAACCTAAACTTTTGCCTTAAACTAAAAAAAGAAGAGTAAACAACCCAAAGCATTAGGATTTACTGCTAATGGATACAGGATAAGTATATTGACTATAATCTTTGTTGTGTGGTTCATGACACAGATGTATTTTGTACATATGCAGACACTGTAATATGTTGCTAGTCTTTTACTTCTGTATTCTAAGTCATGCCATTGAATTAAGAAATATGTATTCTCAAGCAGTTTTTCTTCTGGATTCAATTATAGAGGCTTCAACTGCTATCTCCAAAGGTTTATTTACTACATGTAAAATATTTTAAATGATATATATTTTTAAAAAAACTTCTACTAGAGTCATGAAGAACAAACCTTCCACTAGTAATGTTAGATGCCATGTTGTCTATAAGGAAAAGTCACTACATTAATCAGAAGCTGCACTTTATAAATAGGATGCAATTATAAGTTAATAATTTCATTAAATTAATTATTTCATAGTTGTATAGATTATCAGAATTAGAGGACCTCTCACCTGGTTTAGTCCAAGGATCAGCAAAATTTTTCTGTAAAGGAAGTATCTAAATACTCCACAGGGAGTTTCTGTTGTGGCACAGTGGAAACGAATCCGACTAGGAACCAGGAGGTTGCGGTGTTGATCCCTGGCCTCGCTCAGTGGGTTAAGGATCTGGCGTTGTCATGATCTGTGGTGTAGGTCACAGACAGCTCAGATCTGGGGTTGCTGTACCTGTGGTGTAGGCTGGCAGCTGCAGCTCCAATTCGACCCCTAGCCTGGGAACCTCCATATGCCCTTGGTACAGCCCTAATAAATAAATAAATAAATAAATAAATAAATATAAAATCAATCTCCACAGTCCTGAAAATTTCTTATTTTTTCCATGTTTGGCTCCCTTAATTTTGTTTGTAGGTTTTCTGTCCATGCCTCTTCCCTCTTTTTATTTTTCTTTCTATGCAACAACAGTCATTTATACAACAGTAAGTAACTAGCACGAAAACAACTATTAGGAGTTTTCTGGTAGCCTAGTTGTTAAGGATCCAGCATTGACACTGCTGTGGCTGGGTTTGATCCCTAGCCCAGGAACTTCTGCATGTTGTGGACGTAGCCAAAACAAACAAAAACCCAAATAAACTGTTAGTTAATTTTGTGGTGGTCAGGAATTCTCAGAAATACATGAAATTCATATTAAGTCTAATTTCTCTTTGCTGTCCACCAACCAGATTCATTAACATGGAAATCAGTTACTTATCCTTTCTTTTATCTCATTTTAACTCACTGATAGTGGAGGAGTGGCAAAATGACCAAAGGTCTAAAATACAAAGGAAGAAAAAGTTTAGGCATTGATAGTCTGGGAATCAAATTTTCAGCTACAGAATAACTAAGAGTTAACTAAGTGAACCCTTGGTTGAGCCAGTTATTCTCCCAGCTGACTTCCCTTCCTGATAAATCTCTGGTGTTAAGGCTTTCTTAAGTAAAACACTCAAAAGAGAATGAGAACAGTTTTCTAGATTTGTTCCTGAGTGTCATTTTCAAAAATAATATTTCGGTTCAGGATTTCAGTTTCCCCAAGGTACTGCCATTTCTTGTGATCTGGCTATGTTTAGGAAAAAGAAAAAAAGTGAAAAGTATAATAATATAATTAAATGAAGCCTTCATGGTAATTTCAAATGGTCATGCCTTCTATAATGTTTCAGAGGTGTTAACACTCCTCTTCATATTCTAAGATCACATGAAATCCATTAATGTATTGTTTAACCTCTAGTTCTAACTTGTCTGTATGGTCTCTGCATCCATTTGTGTAGCCTTTCTGATTTAATGTTTGAAATTATAGTTAGTGTTCTAAGATGGATAATTTACATGACCAGCTGTAAAACAAGTATGGTAGAGATTTTTCAAGGAACTCTACCTGGTTAACATTGGAAAGTTTTCAGGCCCCAGTAAATAGGGTTTTTGCAAAAGATTTCATAGTCTTATCACTTACTCGGTAAATACTGTGTCAGCGGAAGATGTGAAAATGAAAATACAGACACAAGGAGAACACAGCCATATGATGACAGAGGCAGGGTTGATGATATCTGCAAGCCACAGAATGCATAGGGCTACCGGAAGCTGGAAGTAGCAAGAAAGAAAATATTCCTCCAGAGGTTTTGGAAGGACCATGGCCCTTCTAACACCTTGGTTAATGGTTTTGGACTTCAATCCTCCAGAACTATGATGAATTGGATGTCTCCAGGCATTGAGTGACAAGCTTAGAGTCAGCCAACTGACAACAAGCAGAGCTAGAATCTGTTTCACATCTCAGCTAACCAATGGATCTTCAGTTACACTGGAGTCAGGAAGAGGCTCTCAACCCCTTCAATCCCTCGGATACATATCTGAAGAACCTAGGCCTAATAAGTAAGAATTTCCAAGGACGAGGCCAGGATATGAGCAGAAGCTACTGGGAGTTCTGTTTTCGGTCCATTCAGAGAGCATCATACTTCAAAGCTAATTAGAGTGCATAATGAGTATGGTAAGAGACCATCAATTAAAGTGGGCAACTTAGTGTCTTGTGTTTTATTAAATTATTTAATCCAATCATTAGTCTATACAGTTTAGCTGTCCTAAGACAGTAAAGCCAAAAACAAAAACCCAGGCTTTCCAGATGTTAGTTTAAATCTATTTTAACAACTTTTCTTATTAAGGCTAAGTGGGAACTACTTCATATCTGGCCTTGTAGGATCTTAATGTCAGTTCTGAAAATTACGATTCATCACACTATGTATTGGTGGAAGATAGTAAATGGACCTAGAAATTATCATGTGAAGTGAAGTCAGTCAGACAATGAGACACCAACATCAAGTGCTACCACTTACATGTGGAATCCAAAAGAAGGACACAATGAACTTCTTTGCAGAACATACTGACTCACAGACTTTGGAAAACTTACGGTTTCCAAATGAGACAAGTTGGGGGGTGGGGGGATGCACTGAGGGTTTGGGATGGAAATGCTATAAAATTTGGTTGTGATGGTTTTTGTACACCTATAATTGTAATAAAACTCATTAAGTAATTAAAAAATGTATAAGGTTTATATTTGTCAGCCTAATTGATCCTAATTGGTCTTTCTCTTTTTTATTTATTTATTTTTTTGTCTTTTTAGGGCTGTACCCGAGGTGTATAGAGGTTCCCATGCTAGTGGTCGAATCAGAGCTGTGGCTGCTGGCCTATGCCACAACCAGCAATGGTAGATCTGAGCCATGTCTGCTACCTACACCACAGCTAATGGCAACACCAGATCCTTAACCCACTGAGTGAGGCCAGGGATGGAACCTAAGTCTTCATCGTTGCTAGTCAGACTTGTTTCCACTGAGCCACAAAGGAAACTCCCTAGTTGGTCTCTTCTATGTTCAGGTTTGAATACGGGTCTATTAGCCAAGCCTATGAGATTGATTTCTAAGAGTCAGAGTGAGACTTCTGATCAGTCATTTGGAAATCAGGAGCTAAAGGAACAAAATTAAATTATGAAAAAATTTAATTATTTTGTATAATCATATTCAATAAATATTTTGAACACTACACAAATTACATCTGGAAGTATAAAAACTGATATGAAATAGATCCTCAAAGACTATATTCTCATTCTTTTCCTTTCTATCTATGCCTTACTTGTGGAGTGGCAGCAATGTGTTTACTGTCAATACAATTTTATCCTTTGGAAAACTTGGAGGCACAGCTCTCAACACTGATTAGAAACAATTATTTCTATTAAAAAGCCATTAGACTAGCACAAGAAGCCTGAAGAAGAGCAATGCAGATCCCAATATATCAACAAAGTAAGACCTGTTAATCAAAGGAAGTATTAATAATGCTTGTTCACAAAGCAGTAATGTACTTGTAAACCAAAAAAAAAAAAAAAAAAAAAAAAAAAAAAAAAAAAAAAAAAAAAAAAAAAAAAAAAAAAAAAAAAAAAAAAAAAAAAAAAAAAAAAAAAAAAAAAAAAAAAAAAAAAAAAAAAAAAAAAAAAAAAAGCTTACTGACCACATACTTCCTTATTCAAAGAAAAGGAACCAGGCTTATAAAGGACATCGTGTGACAGCATAATTGTGTCCAAATATCAGTGAATGGTAAATGTGAAAGCATAAGGATAAATTCCATTAAAAATAAGAAAAGAGCAGGAAATAAAATCATACTCAAAATTATAGTTCCTTTCCAACTGTCATTCAATTAATCACACTTTGAGACTTCATTATTTTTCATATATAATGGGAGTTTTCACTTGGCTAAGCCAGTAATAAGATTAAACTCTAAAATGATATTTCAAAGAAGGTGGTAGAATCTCTGTCCTGAGAGATTTTAAAGAATCGGACTGACATCTTCTTATCTAAGTTGGGTACTTTAGGAAATTTAATTCTATAGCAGAGAATGTTATGAGTTGACTTCTTGAGTTTACTTTCAACATTAAAATCTTAAACTTGAAAATATATGATGAAGTCCATTAACGCTT